>PVIC010013796.1:0-37506 GCA_004025085.1 Thryonomys swinderianus | reverse complement strand
CTGACTTGGACTGCTCATACTGTGGATCTGCAAGTGGACTGTGGACTGCTGTTCATATACAGGAAGGTATCTAGACTGAATGTGTTTCCTAACTTAAATTTACCTGCTTTGGACACAATAAAATGGAAGTGAATGCTGACTGGCTAAATCCAGCCCTAGGGTAAATGAGGTAGCTTTTGGTGATCTGGGTAGAGGGTGGGGCAGTAATGAGTTCCCACAATGGCTAGAGGGAAGCTTATCTCTGTTTTAAAAATCCCAGTGTATAAACCAGGCTGGTCTATGAGGTTCAAGTTTCTGTTTCCACAGAATACAGCCAGTCTGGAGGGAGTGTTGGTATAAAAATCTCAAAGTGTGGGAGGTTTTGGCAAAGTTTGTCCTGATGAAGAAGTCTAAGAGCTATGTGGGAGGTGGCTTCAAGACCAGAACCAAGTGGAGGAGTGGGCATTTGCTGTTGTAGAGTCCCGTTAGGATGCACTGGTGGAAAGGAAGCTCCAGTAGTAACCTTCATCAGTAATCATACTACCCATATGTTTAACCTCTTTAACTTGTGTGTAAGCTTTGGATCTTCAGGACTACGGGAATTTCATGTTAAGCTGATGAAAATGCAGGGATTCCATCCTCTGGCTCTGGACAACGAGTCAAGACCCCATACATCACTGAGGTAGTCAGAGAGATTTGCATTCCCTTGGGAGACAGGGTCAACTGCCCTAGATCAGCTTTAAAGCAGTTACAGAAGACAGACCACAATATTTCAGCTGCCCTTAAGATTAAGGAGGATGGAAACTCCCAGGAGAGACATGAGAGAGATAAGAAACGCCTGACTCTCCCATTTTTTTCCCTTCCCCGGGGAGGGAGCACAGCTTGGTTTGTGGCCCTTGGCCCCTCCGTCTCACGTCACTTTCCTCCTGCTCCTCCCTCCCCACGGACTGGGACAGTTAACTTCAGTGTCCTCCCAGCTCTCTAGAGGCCTCTTCCACCTTCCCACTCCAACAGGAATGCAGCTCAGTTGGCCATCCAATGCCCCCTCCCCCTCCTTCCACTTCAGGTACTGCTGTTCCCCTTTAAAAGAAGGGAGGTGCTAGGTTGCAGCAGGAAGGGATCTGGGCTGATTGCCAGCACCTTTAAACCTACAGCTGGCATTCCAGAGGACTCTGGCATCAGGCTTGCTCCTTCACTGGGCAGATCACCTGTCCTGGGTCTCTGCCCCACCCACAGGCCTGTGATACAAGCAGCACTCAGTCAGAAACGAGCCCTTGTTGTTCCAGGGCACTGGACAAAAGTGGAAGAAGTCCCAGGCTTCCTGTTTGACTTTCACTGTCATATTTGGAACAGAGTTATGTCACAGGGGTGCCCTGAAGGCTGAATGGGGTAGTTTGTGCAGGGCTTCTGGGGCACAGTCTGTTCCACGTCGGGGCATCAATCATAGTGGATACAACATCATGCCTGGAACAACTGCTGGGTAACGCTGGCCTGGCCCTCTTACTTTGTAAAATCTTTCTGTGTATGACCTTCTTGTATGAAATGAAATTAAAGTATGTGGTTTCCATGCAGAATTATTAAAAGGATCCATGTGGTCCAATACATTTGGTTCAGTGCTGGCAAAAGGTAAACACTTTGAAACTGTTGGTGATTTCATTGTTTTCAAGTGTCTTTTCTATACTTGTCAAGTTTAAGCAGTCAGGAGCTGTGGGCTCTGTGGCTGTGAACAGAAGCCACTGGTTCAGAGAGACCAAAGGGATCCCAAAGGCCTCCTGTTGCTCTTTGGAGATCAGGACAGGTTGGTTTTGAGAATGAAGGACTCATTGGTAGGCTGCATTCCTGCCTGGTGAGCTTCCTCGCAGGGCCTGGTGGGCCTGTCATTTCTCAGTCACACTCCAGTGGAAACCCAGTAGAACAGAAGAAAAGCACCTGACCATCATTTCACCAACTCTGGCTGGGGCTGGGGCTGGGGCTTGGCAAGCAGCTGCCACACTCCTGCTTCTGGCCTTGCTCTGGACCCTGGTGGACCAGGACCTTCTGCTTCTGTCTGCTCCCTGGCTGTGCAATGGTGTCTGCCTTAGTTATCAAGCTACTACTCTCTGTTCCAACATAAAGGCAGCCGACCACCCACCACACTTCAGATATCACTCTTGCCCTTTTAAAGAAGGGAGGGTAAAACCAAGAAGGAGATCAGGTCTCTTATTCACATATCCAGGCCTTACAGCAAGCCTTCCAGGACATTCCTTTGTTTCTGGTGTACCTGTCATACCTGCAGCTGCTATAAATAGCTCTCTCCAGGCACTTATCAGTGTCATCTAGGCAGGTTCCCTCCCATGAACTGATGCCCCTGTGCTATATCACAGGACCTACGAAAATAAAGACTTGCTTTGTGGCCCTTTAAACTTGTTCATTATTTATTTCTTGAGCAGTGTAGGCTCCAAAATCTCATAAATGTACTTGGAACTTTTGTCCTGAGAAGTGTGGAGAGAGCTAAATGTTGAAAAGTAAGAGTAATGAACACCATGGGATATTAATACTTATGAGTGTCCCAGTCCAGCAGCCAATGACATTCAGCAGCAGAGACCAGCACTAGGTAGACTTGTCCTGCAACATCCAGCACAACCTGGTACCAGAAGATGGCAGTAACAGAGACCAGTACCTGGTAGAATTGATAACAGTGTCTGCCAAAAGACAGCATGATACAGTGGCCTCCAGCATTATCCAGCGTCCTCTGGTAATATTGGGACTGCTACAAGAAGAATACCTTGCTGGTTCATGATTTTTATCTGAATCTAGCAAAAGTATCAGGCTGATTGGCAAGATTTAGAGGACTAATATCTGCAATATATAAAGAACTCAAAATTATATTCTAAAATAAAAGATTTAATAAAAACATGCAATTAAAATGCACAGACATTTCTCAAAAAGAAGCACAAATGTTCGACAAATATATGAAACTAATATTTAACACCTTTGGCTATAAAGGAAAAGAAAATTAAAACAAGACTAAGGATCCATTTTACCCCATACAGAATAATTATAGTCAATAAATCAAAAAATATAAAATGCTGGCTAGGCGTGTGGAAAAGTGGATCCTTTTCATTGTTGATAGAAACATAAACTAGTATAATCAGTATGGAAATCACTACAAAGATTTCTCCTAAAACTAAAGATAGAAAATCCTTGTATTTTGCTATTCTTTTTTGTTGTCGTTGTTTTGTTTTGTTTTGTTTTGTTCTTTTGTTTTTGAGACAGGGCCTCACTTTCTTGTTCAGGCTGGCCCTGAGCTCACTATGTAGCCGAGGCAAGTCTCAAATTCAGCAATCCTTCTGCTTCTGCCTCACCAGTGCTGGGATTACAGGCGTGAGCCACCACACCCAGCACTGTGATATGTGGTACTGACTGTTGGTGGGCATTTCACCACTCCCGTTATTGTTGTATGTGGTCAGGGATGGAACTAAGGACCTTGTGCTTGCTAGGCAGGTACTGGAACCACTGAGCTAAATCTCCAGCCCTATGTTTATATCTTTATCTAGTTTGTTGACACTTTAACCAAAATCTGCAGAGTTGTTTGAATTTTTTTGTTTATTAATGTGGTCACATTGTCCTTTGTTTTATGATCTTGTCCTTTGTTTTATGTTAAGTAACATTAACTGAGTTCTGGAGTTTAAACCAACTTGGTGTTCCCAGGATAAATTCCACTTTCTAGGGGTATGATTCTTACATTTTGCTGAAGTTGTTTTGCTAGTCTTTTGTTGAAAATATTTGTGTCTGTACTCACAGAATATCAGTTTACAATTTCAGTTTTTATATCTTTCACTAATCAATATCAAGGAATTATTAACTTTACTGAATTAAATGGGAACTTTCCATCTTTATCCATATTTTGGAATATGTTATGAAAGATCGGTGTAAAATTTTCTTTAAATAGTTGGTTATGTTTAGTCACTTGTATCAGTACTGTTACTGTTAAATATATTTATATTTTCTGGTCACAATAATGTTTAATTATGCTGTCTTATAATTGCCTGTGTGTTACTCTGTGTTTTTTTAATGTGGATTAATTACTTTCTTATCTCTTATTTCTGTTCTGAAAATCCCTACTTTAGCATTGCTGTAAGAAACACCTAAAAGAAATGAAATTTTCAGTTTTTACTTGTCTGGAGATGTATTTGTTTCTCCCCATTTTACAGATAATTTCGATGAATTCAAGATTTTTGGTTAAGAAGATCCTCTTCTTTAGCATTTTGCACATGTAAATCCATTGACTTTGGCTTCCACTGATTCTGATATGAAATCATACGTTAATCTCATTAAACTTCTCTAGTATATGCAAGTCATTTTTGTCCTGCTCTTTTCAAGATTGCTATATTTTTTGTTCACATTTTGTGACATGTCTTCTATGACTCTGGTTCTCTGTGCTATTTCCTATAAAACAAACCACAGGTCAACACTAATTTAGAATCTCCATTTTATGCCAATTTGTGTCTTTGCTCCTTCATGAAATCCATGTAAATCCACTTAACTGTCAGGGTTGAAATGTATATGTCTATGGTAGAGGAATATTCTGCTATGTGTCCTTAAGCCTGCACATGACTTGGATTGTCTCTCCAGTTGACCTTGAGACTGCATAAACAGGAGGTAAAGCTAAGACTTGGATGAAAAGAACCCCCTTGAATGCTGAAATTGTAACCGAAACTACACAGAGTACCATTTGCTAAAGGCTAGAAAGTTTACTGGAACAAAGAATTTAAGACTTCAGCCACCATATATGTCAAAGAATATGAACTTTATAGAATTATTCAGGAAAGTCACTAACCAAACAACAATGTAGAATTACCAAACAGTACATGCTGATTCAGAGTCTATAAATGAACACATATGTGTTCAATTAGCTCTCAAATAGCTCTTGAAATAATTAAGTAGGCAAAATAATGCTTTTGATGCTTTGAAATCATCAAATATGTGGTCAGTGCTCAAATTATTTTTTTAATTTTCTTTTAAATGCCCTTTTTGCATTTTATCAAAATGCTCATAGGTTTCTCTCCTGAACTGCTATTTTTACCCTTGCAATTAACTCATTGAAAAAAGTACACTACAAGTCCTTTTTAGTTCCTCACATTTTAGATCAAGTAACTGCATTCCCATGATTCTATAAACACGTTGTATTGCTCATTGTGTTTCTGTAAACTGAAAGCTGGATACAAAGCATTGATTATATGGACATTCAGTACTTCGGTGAAGAAGCACTGTAGTTCCATCTGAGTCTTTGAGTATAACTCAGATCACTTCTCATAACCTCTCTGCTTGGGTTTGCTTTACCTTGAGCTGTTTCTTCTCTCCAACTTGAACCTGTACCATGAACATTCAACTGATTAATAGTTTCTGCAAGCCTCTGTTCAGTTTATTCATGATTTTTCTGATATTGAGATTTTTAATTTTTCAGTGACTGGCCTTGAAAATTTTTACATTGTCATCTCCTTATTCTGCTAAACCCATCTAACACTTTTATTTCAGATATTTTCGTTATGCTTTTGATTTTTTCTTTTACTACCTATTTTTCTTCTTGAGAATGCTTCTCTTTCTACTCATTTCAAGTTTTTCCACCCAGAGCCAAGTTATATAACCTGTTTAACTAATGATTTTTGACTGTTTACTTCAATATCTGGGGCTTGCTAGAGTTTGTCCCTGATGATTGTCATTTTTCTGGTTATTTGTTGTGAAATTTTGGATTGCATGCCAGGAACTGTTAATGTTATGCTGTATGAGTCCTGGGTTCTGTTATAATGCTCTGAAACATTTTAATTTTTTTTTTCTTTCAGAGGTCATGCATTCAAAACAAAACATCTTGTTTAATCTGAATTTGGCTTTGAAATCTTTTTGTGCTGCCATGTGCCTGTCTCACATATGTGGCCCTCAGGGTGCAGTATGACACTTGTCCTGTGATCTACATAGAGGTTCAATTCCCCAGACCTTTGCTGTACTTGTTTAGCCTGTGTCCTGCACGTGGAGCTCAGGGAAGATACTGTGCACAGAGGGGATTTGTAGACAGATGGTGCTGAGTTTTCATCTTGGTGCTCTCCTGTTTGGACATCCCTAGAGCACAGGAAGTTTCTAACACAGTTGAATTGATGCTGTGGCTCACAGCTCCGAGGGGCCCACCCTTGAATGAAGAATAAACAAGTAGCCTTTACCCATCAAGGCTCCTTTTCATAGCTTCTAATCCTATTTGTAAATGTTCAGTATTTTATTTAGCTGAGAAACTAATTTGTTTAATTTCATCCAGACTTCCTGTTTACTCATGTGGCCACTTGTTTCTGATTATGTGACATATTTTCTTAGTTTACTTGTAAAAACACTTTGAGGCCTAGAATGGTATTATATGCTTTCTGAGACTTATTTTTTGTTTTTCTATGCAAAATGTAGTCACCCAACCCAACTTCCAAGTCTTCCAATCTAAAACTGAATTACTGTCTATGCACAGTTTAGTTTATTCTTATTGCTATAAATCATTCTTGTGATATTCTAACTCAGAAAGTTGGAGGGCCTCAGGGCCCACGAGGCTGACTACCTGAAGAACTTCTCTGAAACCAATGAACAGTTCAAGGAAGAAATAACTCTGAACACGTGCCTACACCCCTGGGACTCCACATTTTCCTAGATGATTAAAAAGTAGTTCTTCATGATTTTATTCTCTCCAGCATCTTCAGTGGGTCTTCAATGATATTTTATTTTGTTTTTATCATTATCCTTAGGATTGGCTTATGTTTTGTCCACTGTGGATAGAAAATCCCAGGATTAGTGTCTATACTTCCAGGTAAGTGTGCATAATGAAGGAAATTGAAAATGGACTTTACAATAACTCACCTGCTCTGTTTATCAGCATGCAACTGCATATTTTATGTGTTCAGCTAGAATATGTAATTCCCTGTTCTCTCTTAGTTACAAATGCCCAGAAGGGAAAAGTGAAATATCTGGTTTATTTTTTGAGGATAATGGTCATGACTGCCAATCTCCCCTTCCTGTCTTCAGTGAGTTGGATGTGCACATGGAGTTGAGCTTTCTCCTCATGAGACAAAGCAATCCTTTAGTGAGGTGTGCTGGCACTTTGGAAGTGTAGTAAGTCACTAGTCTCTGCCTCTCATCCTAGCTCTAGCTAACATACCATACACTGACTGATGCAAGGGAAAAGGATCTGTTTCTATGTTGTTTAAGTCATTGCATTACATTTTGAAACTTCCTATGATGTGTCTAATCTGTATCCTGACTAATATAAACTGCAATGCTAGGAGTGGGTTACAGCTAAAATAAAATCAAACGTGAAATGCAGGAAATCTCTAGATATTGCAAAAGACAAGAAATTGGATTCCCTTCTAATACCTCCAGAAAAGAATGCAGATGCCAGTCCTTTGAATGTAGTCCTGTTAGATCTGTTCTGAATTTTGTAAATTCATACAATAATATGTATTTCCTTTACACCAGAAAATTTGTGGTAACTTGTTACAGAAGCAAAGGGGTAAACTGAGAAGGAATTCGAATTCAGAGGTGTTAGTCATGTTACCATCACCTAACAATCTCCTGAGATAATTAACTCATTGAAAAAAAAACAAGGGCTAATATAGTACTGGTCAGTAAGAAAGTAAAACTACCTCTTAAAATGGAAATAAGACAAGGATATCCAGTATCACCACTTTTATTCAACATAGTTTTTGATACACTAGCTAGAAAAATTATACAAGAAAAAAAATAAAAAGGATATATGACAGGAAAGAAGTAAAGTTAACATAAAATTATCATAATTATCATAGAAGGCCCTAAAATCTCCACTAATAGACTTCTACAACTAATAACCAAATTCAAATGGCCAGTAATGTGGAATGGTTTTCTATGTATTTATTGGCTAGTTTTGTTTCTTTACCTGAGAAATGTCTATTCATTTTAGATGTAGAATACATTATAAGCTCAACACTCAAAAATTATTAGTGTTTCTATATGTCAATAACAAATTCACTGAGAGGTAAACTAGAGAAACAACACTTTCCACAACAGCACAAAGAAAAAAACCAAAATACTTAGGATTAACCCAAGCAAGGAAATGAAAGACCTTTACAATGAAAACTATAGTACTCTGAAAAAAAGATAAAAAGATATCAGAAAAGGGAAAGATATACCCCTTTCTGCATAGAAACAATATTGTCAAAATGGTCATACTCCCAACCTGTTACATAGATTTAATGTGATCCCAATCAAAATGCCAGAATCATTTTTTTTAACAAAACTGGAGAAAGCAATCATAAAGTTCATTTGGAATCAGAAGAAATGAAAATATCGAAAGCAATTCCAGGCAACTAAAAGCAAGACATCACAATCCCAGACCTCAAGTTATACTACAAACTTACAGAGACACAAACAGCATGGTACTAGTAAAAAATAGACTTGCAGATTGATGAAAGAGAACAGAAGATATAAAAACAACTTTAAGCACATTCAGTTTCACAATAAAAAATGGGCTAAATCCCTTTTCTCGAGGAAAGATAGCCTCTTTAATAAGTAGTCCTGGGAAAATTGGCTTTCCATAGGTTGAAGGCTGAACTTAGAGCTATACTTCTCACCATACACTAAACTAAAATCAAAATGGATCAAAGATCTCAACATTAGAATAACAACACTTAATCTTCTAGGAGACAAAATAGGCAAAACTCTTGAAGATGTAAGTGTAGGCAAAGACTTTCTTTTTGCCAATGATTCCTAGGACAAATGACTAATATATAGAGATTTTTTTTTTTTTGAGACAGGGTCTCGCTTTTGTAGTTCAGGCTGGCCCTGAGCTCACTATGTAGCCCAGGCAAGCCTCCAACTCAGCAATCCTCCTGTCTCTTCCTCCCAAGTGCTGGAATTACAGGCGTGAGCCACCACGCCCGGCTATATAATTTTTAATAATTAGAATTCCTAAATTTAAAGAACCAGTCAAAAACTGGGCATCTAAGATGAATAGATCTTCTCAGGTAAAGAAATACAGTTGTCCAATAAATACATAGAAAATTCTTGAACATTACTGACCATTTGGGAAATACAAATAAGATGACACTAAGATTCCATCTCACTCCAGAAAGAACGGTTACTGTCAAGAAATGACTCAATAACAAATGCTGGTGGGCTTCTTGGGAGATGGGGACCCTTCTTCATTGTTAATGGGAGTGTAAACTGATACAGAATTATGTAAATCAGTATAGAGTTCTAAAAAAACTAAAGGTAGAAATTCCGTTTGATGAACTACTGTCGTTTTGGGTATTTTCTCAAAGAGTGAAAAACACCACACCACAATGAGGTATATGTATCTATGTTTATAGCAGTCCAAATCATAATAGCTAAGTCTTGGAATCAGCCTATATACCTGTCAATAGATAAAGGGATAAAGAAAATATAGCACCTGTACACAATGCAGGATTCCTTTGCCATTAAGAAAGAAAAACCTGGGGCATTTGTAGAAAATTGAGTGTACCTGGAGACCATAATATTAGGTGCATTAAACAGACCCACAAGCGTGCATATCACATGGCTTCCTTTATATGAAAATGTTAATATGACAGGAAAGAGAGAAAAAAGAAAGAAAAATGTAATTATATTCTAAGTATGTTCTTGGTGTTGATTGCTAGTTTCACCCTAATATGGCATGAGAGCTCACTTTGCAGGATTTATATTTCTTTGGATATGTTAAGGCCTTTACTATTGTCATGAGTATGGTCTATTTTTTTAAATTCTCAGAAGAGGAAAATGTATAAGAATAGAGAGTAGTTCAGTGGTTATCTAGATTTAGGAGGAGTTATTGACAGATGATAGTAGATAGAGGGCCTGACTCAGCACAACAAAAATGACCCAAGTCCAAGTAGTTATAGTTGTATAAATGTCACTATGCAAGAATCTATTGAATCTTACATTTTAAATTTGTAAATTACGTGGTATGCAACTTTCTAGTTCAATAAAATTGCTTTAGTTTTTAAGAAAAACTCAAAGTTTATATTAGCTCACAGCTGTGCAGGTTCTGCTCCTTGGGTAGTGGGCTCTGCTGTTTTCAGGACTGCAGTGACACCGAGTTTCATAGCAGAGACACAGTGCAGTAAAGCCATTCACTTCTTGGCTGGAAATGAAAAGAGGAAAATGCAGTGACTGAGGTCCTCTGATTGCTTGGACAGCATGCCCCCGATAACCTAAACACCTCACCCTGGACTTTGCCTCTTCCTCCTCATGCCAAACTGGGGAATAGACCTTTAATACATGATGACTTTCTTTATAGTGTAGAAAACCATTGGTTAAAATAATCTCTTGTGAAATCATGAAAGGCAGATCATATTCTAATGAAACTTGCTGAAAAATTCAATACTGATGTGTGTTCAGTCAATTCTATGCTTACCAGAGTCTTCAAGGAAGATACAATGGAGCTTTTGAAGAACTGTCTGAGGCGTTTGCTATTAGTATGTTTATCTGGATAGTGAACTATCATGGTGCCAACAAAAGAAAAGAGTTGTAGCCCCCATGCAATCCTATGTTTGGATGGCTTTAAGTAGCTGCCATTAATAGGGAAAGAGAGAGGACAGAACAAAGGGCTGTTGAACAAAGACCTGAAATTCTCAGAATGGGAACTATATTTAGAGATCTCTTTGGCTATAGATGCAAGTAGATTGACTACATCATGCTTTCAGGAGCTGATTCTGAAGAAATTCCAAATCTGAGCTGAGTCTTCAAGCTTCTATCATTAACTTCTAGAAAGCAGTCCATGACAGTTAGCAAAAATGTCTTGTTTCTAATGCCTATTTGAATTTAGGCCATGGAGTGTAATACACAAAGAATTGTGTGTCAGACAACATAACCAGGAGCCATGAAAGATGACAGATAATGCACTCTGAAAACAAAATATGGGGTGACTCTGTGGGCATTCTACAGAACAAACTCTGGTGGAGAGGCAGCAAGTGTTTGCAATTCCTGCAGCTATAAGCTCTGCAGTCCCTGGCTGAGGCTGAGTTATGTTCCCTGGAGAGGGGGATGAATATGACTCATGACTGGAGTAAGATGGTCACAGGTAAGTGCCTGTGGAAAGAGGTGGATCAACCCCAGGTTCATAACAGAGCCTTTTATTACCCTGAGTCCATGCTTGACCTCTAGAGGTGCAGGGCTCATTGTCCTTTGCACACAGATGTGGCTGCTCAACAAAACTCCGCCAAGCAGGTGCCTCCCCCTCCTCCCCTGCACTGTTATCCAGCTAGAATGTGGTAAGGCACTTGCCACCAATGCCAATACAAACGAGCAGGGCAGAAATTCAAGTAGGCAGAGCCCGGCAGTCAGCATCACTGGTCATTTGCAATTTTCCCAGACTAATTGTTCTGGTGGTTACTTCTTGGAAAAGTAGAATTCTGCCTTACTTAAGCCAGGATACAACAGATTCTGTGAGAGCAGCCTCGCTGTGTTCTAACAATACCTACAAATCAACATGATGTGCCCTGTTTTTGATTCAGTAAGGAGGAAAACAGTTAAATTTGAGAACACAGCAAATAGAAGGCACTAAATGTACGTGTTTGTATTCAGCATCCTCTTCCAAGAAATGGACAGTGAATATAAAAATTTGCTTTTCCACATAAAAGTACCCTGACTGTCTGACACAAAGTGGTTTATATGACTTTTCAGAATGTAGAGTGAAATAAAAAGATACCTCTTCCTGATATTGAAAATGTCAGCAAAAGTCATCTCTATGATTTCAAGAGGCTTGTTTCAGAGATATATCACATCAATAGATGGAAGAGTTTGAAAAGCCTCAAACTCACTTTTAGAGATACTGGCGGGTGAAACCTCAGGATAATCAGGTTTGTGCAGGAAGATTCAAATGCAGTAGAAACTGCTTGACCATGACGTTTAGCTCATTCTCAGTATGCTTTCTTTTAACTGATAAAGAAATCAAAGATGTCTTCTTACTGGAACTATTTAAAAGCCATGGCCAATTCCTGTAGTAGTTCATAAAAAGTGGGATCTATACTTAATATAATTATATGCAGACAGAAAGAGTTAAATTACCAGTCTCTTTTGACCTTTCAGCATTCTACATTTAATATCTGGTGAAACTTTCAAAGTAAAACTTAAGAATAATTTCTACTTAACACTAATTAGAAAAAAATTATGTGTATGTGTGCATGAATGTGTATGTCATGTGGGAACGTGGTCACCTCCTCTGGATGAGCACCCATGATCTACCTTTGCTATTGCATAACCCCTTCCTCCTAAATGTGTGCAAAGTCTGTGGAACACTTCTGACGAGTGAAGCGTGGGCAGGAGACGAGACATCACCCCCAATCAGGTTAAAGACAACTTCAGTCACTTCTGTCGTGAGAGCAAACTCTCCTTTGTGGGTTGATGTGAGGACACTGCAGTCTGCAGCCAGTATCATCCAATCACTGAGTTCTCATGGTCTGTGGGGAGCTGCCCTGGTTGTCTGTTGCTGTGTGACTGGCCATGCACACAGCATGCCCTGGTGATGTTTCAGAGTCTGTGGCTCACTGACGCGAACCCTGTGCCCCACAGCTGCTCATGAGCCTGTAATAAACCTTGTTAAAGTGACCGAGGGCTCACTTGTAGGCTTAGCCCAGGAGGCTGTGTTTCAGGTCCGTAGTTCTTGCAAGCTGTAATTCTTCAAGGGTCACTCAGCTTGGTAAACATGTCTCTTGGTTTCTTGTGTGTAGGTCCCCTCAGAGTGGCAGTTTGTTTCTAAAAGCCAACAATAGAGACTGCAGTGAGATAAAATCTCATGGAATCTAACTTGCAAAGTGGTACTCTCATCCTTTTCCTTTATGACTAAATCTTATCAAAAGCTTCATCTTTATATTTTCTTATTATTTACTCAAACTTTTATCAAAGTGTTCTGTACTACATAATACATTGCCTTGTTTGGTATGCCGTATTTTAAACTTTGCATAAATGAAAACATACCGAATGGGGATAACTTTCTTGACTTGTGTTATAAGTATTATGCTCCTGAGATTTGTTTGTGCTGCTACATCACCCTGGTTCCATTTATTTGTACTGCTGAGTACCAGAGTGTTGTGTAAGTATAATACTATTTGTGACAAGCATTTGCTTTATTTCCATTTCTTTGCTAAAACAGATACTGAAATTATAAAGCCATCTCTACTTTTAGGTCTATGTATTCAAGAACTTCTCCAGGTGTAGAGTTGGTTAGTTATGGAATACCTAAAAATAGGTATTCCTTAGCACTAATGGATTAAGACAAGTTAATTTTTAAAGAAGTTGAACAATTTATAAACTCACTACTAATGTACAAGAGAGTTTTACATATCCTTGTCAAAATTTAACACTGATTGTTTGGTTTGGTTTCTAAACTCTTGAGCAAGAAAAGCCTTCTCACTGTGTTTTCAATTTAGGTTTACTGGTGGATTTGCCAGTTGTGATTATTGCTAAAATGCTTTCTGTTTCTTTGAAAGAGTTTTTGTTCTTTTATATTTTATTCTAATCTATTGTTTTTGTTTTTTCAATAAATTCATAAGACTGTATATGCCAGATCAACCATTGATAATATACATATTTTGCCAATCTGTGGCTTGATGAAATATTTATACGGTAGAATTTATGAATCCTTACTTTGGGGTTTTTGCTTTGTTACCATTATACAAGAAATTCCTATACTCTTACTCTGAGAGGACCATAGTCTCTTTTAACATAATCTAATTTTTCTGTATTGCCTCTCACACTGAGGTCTTTTTAAAAAATGCATTCTTTCTTCAGACCATCTTTTTTATTAGTACAAGTTCATATAATAAAATGTTATATTCCTCATGTGGCATTGGTACATGTACATAACACATCTTTCTCTTCTAATCTCTTTTCCTATCCCTCCCGCTTTTTTTTTTTTTTTTTTTGAGACAGGGTCTCGCTTTGTAGTTCAGGTTGGCCCTGAGCTCACTATGTAGCCTAGGCAAGCTTCGAACTCAGCAATCCTCCTGCCTCTGCCTCCCGAGTGCTGGGATTACACGCGTGAGCCACCACGCCCGGCTCCTATCCCTCCCTCTTGATTAAAATTACCAGTGAAGTTTCTTTTTTTAATCCACTTGGGATGCAGTGAATTTTGCATAGATCCTGATGATCAATTGACTTACATAACTTTACCTTTGTATTTATGTTTCTAGACACTGTTGTAATAGTCTTTTGAACAATGTATATGAATGTGTATATATTTCTACCTATTTTTCTTCTGTAAAGAAAGGCAATTGTATTTCTTCTTTGGACAATCATAATATACGCATATAGTACCAATTTGTTACTTTTATAATCTTATACAATATCAATTTTCTGTGTAAACAGCCTAGGAAATTTAGCACAACTTTCAAATATAAAATTGTCTTAATTTTATGTTTTATCAGTATGTTTGTGTAGCAATTTCATTTTTGAGGGGAATTAATACATGCTGATACATGTTATCATTTTATCTTAGTCATTTTTGATCCCCTTTACTTCCTGCTCCACCCTCTTCACCCTATTCCAGATCAATGTACCCATCACCAAAAAGTTTACCTTTCCATTTCCTATCATCTCTTCTTTATTGTGCTCTTATTATACTTTGCATTTCTCACATAAGAAAAGCCATGTGATATTTAACATGTTGAACTTATCTGACTTAACATCATGGCCTGAAGATCAATCAATTTTCATATAAAATGTCTCACTTATCCTTCCTAATGGCTTATGAATATTCAGATGATGAATATATAGCTGCTTTCATAATGTAGAGATTGTGAATTGTACTACTCTAAATGTGATATATGCATATTGCAGTACTAAGACTGTAGTCTTTTAGGAAGATACCTAGGAGAGGCACAGCTAGATCAAATGGAATTTCTACGTTTAATTAGACTTACTAACAATGTAGAAGGATTTCTTTCCCTCCACATCCTATCAGAATTGGTTGTTTTTTTTTTAGATCTTGATAAAAGTAATTATTACTAAAGCAAATGAAATCTCCAAATTGTTTTTATTTGCATTTTTCTAATAGCTTCAGATGATGAGCATTTTTCATGTATTTATCACCATTTGTATTTCTTCTTTTGAGACATGACTGTTCATTTCAATCGCCCTTTTTTGACTGAGTCTTTTGTTTTTAATTGTTTCTGGCTCTTCATATATTCTGGATATGAGTGTTCTTTCAGAGAAGTACCTGGCAATTTTTTTTTACCATTCCATAGGTTGTTTCTGCACTTTGTTGGCTGTTTTCTTTGGTGTACAATAACTTGATATAATCTACTTTGCTGAATTGTGGAGTTATTTCTTCTGCAATTGGGATTCTGTTCAGGAAGTTTCTGTTTGTGGTTCTATATTCACATGCTTTATCTGTTTTATCTTCTAGCATATTCACTTTTTCTGTTTTTAACATATAGGTTTTTGATCTGTTTTGATTTGAGTTTAGAACAGTGTGATGATGTGGTTCTAAATTCATTTTCTGCCACTGAATGACTAGTTTTCCCAGCAATACTTGTTAAAGAGGTTATCTTTTCTTCAGCATTTGGTTTTTGTCCCTTGGTCAAGGATTAAGTGGCTACAGGTACATGCAGTTGTTTCTTTGTCTTCTTTTTGTTCTTTGGTCTATATTCTGCTTTTGGCTTACAATGTTTTCATTGCTGTAACATCCAAGTGTATCTTGAAAATGAGGGAACTATAATGTCTCCTGTTTTGCTCTTTTTTGTCAGAACTGTTTGCACTGTTCTCATTTTCTTTTAGTTCCATATGTATTTTAAGATCAATTTTCTAGTTATATGAACTGCTGATTTTTATTCTGATTAGAATTGCATTAAATCTATATGTTAGTTCAGATAACATGGCCATTTTGCCAATATTGATTCTGCTTACCATGTTCTAAACCCTTCTCAGTCTGTTTCTTTAGGGCAATGTAGTTTTTCTTATAGAGATCTTCCAGCTTCTTCAGTGTAAGATTCTTGGTATTTCTCTAGGGAGATGGCTACCTTGGATAAAGTTGTTTTACTAATTTCTTTCTCTATAGGTTAAATACTGATTTTCAGAAATGTTTTTGACTTTTCTGCCTTGATTTTCCATTCTGCCATTTACTGGGGTTATTAGTTTTCAGGTATTGTATGTGAAGGATCATAACATCTGTAAATAAAGAGAGTTTGACACCTTCCATATCCTTTTATTACTTTCTCTTATCTGGTCACCTGGCTAAGTTTATAGTTTATATGCTGAACAGGAGTGGTGACAAATGCTCACCTTAAACTTCTTGATTTTAGAGGAATTTATTTCAGCTTTCAATGGGATGTTGGCTGTGAATTTTTCATATCTGGCTTTTCTCAGTTAGAGGTAAGGTTGTGCTATGTCAATTTTTGTCACAGTTACTCTCATGAATATGTGTTGGATTTTGAAAAAGTTCTTTTCTACATTTATTAAGATATGCATATGATTTTATCCTTACTTCAACTTATATGATATATGCCAATTATTGAGGTATGTATACTGTACTATCCTTGGATCCCTGGGTAAAACTGACTTGGTCATGATGTATGATTCTTTAAATAACATACTGCACTTTGTTTGCAAGTATTTATTAGAAGAGTTTTGCATCTATGTTCATGAAGAATAATGGCCTGTACTTTTGATTTTTTTGTTGAGTCTTTTTCCAGCCTTGGTTATTAGGATAATGCTGGCCTCAAAGAATGAGTTTGCCAGTGCTCCTTCCCTTTCTATATCATGGAAAAGTTTGAAGATTATTGTCATTACTTATCCTCTCAAGTTCTGGTAAAATTGAGTAGTGATTTCATTGGGTCCTGGGCTTTTCTAAGTTGGTAGAATTTTTACTACCTTAATTTTATCACTGGTTATTGGTCTATACAGTGTTTTTAGACCTTCTTGGCTCCATTTTGGTAAGTCATATGTATGCTTTTAGTCATTTCTTCCAGATTCTCACATGTATTAGAATATATATATATATATATATATATATTTTTTTTTTTTTTTTTTGAGACAGCGTCTTGCTTTGTAGTTCAGACTGGCCCTCAGCTCACTATGCAGCACAGGCAAGCCTGGAACTCAGCAATCCTCCTGCCTCTGCCTCCTGAGTGCTGGGATTACAAGCGTGAGCCACCATGCCTGGCACTGTGGTATGTGGTACTGACGGCTGGTGGGTGTGAGTCACCACTCCCTGCACTGTATGTGATCAAACTCACAAACTCACTGTGATCAAACTCAGGGCCTTGTACTTGCGAGGCAGGCGCTGGAACCACTGAGCTAAATCTCCGGCCCTAGAATATAAATGTTAAAAACAATTTCTTATTATCCTCTGTATTTTAGTGGTAGCCTTTGTGATTTTAACTTTTTCATTTCTAATTGTTTCATTTCTAATTGTGCATGTTTTCTCTTTTCTGTTAGTAACATTGTCTAAGAGTTCATTGATCTGATTTATCCCTTCAAAGCAACAACTTTTTATGGATCTTTTGTAGTTTTGTCTTGATTTTATTGATTTCTACTCTGGTTTTCAAAATTTTTTTCCTTCTACTAGCTTCATATTTGGATTGCTGCTGTTTTTCATGGAACTTGGAAGTTGAGGTTGAGTTATTTGTCTGATGATACTCCATTTTTCTAATTTAGACATTTGCTGCAATAAACTCCCCTCTTAGAACTGCTTTCAGTGTGTCCCACACGTTTAGTATGTTATACTGCCACTATCGTTTGAGTCTAGGAAATTCTTCATTTCTTCTACAAGCCATTGGCTATTTAGGAATGTATTATTTGATCTCCTTGGGTCTACCTAGTTTCCTTGTTTTCTTTTGCTGTTGATTTCTAGTTCCATTCCCTTGTGATGTAATTGGATGCAAAAGACTATTTTAATTCTTTTGATAAATACAGACTGCATGGCCTAAAACAAGGTGTATTTGGGAGAAAGTTCATTGAGCTGCTGAGAAGAATGTGTGCTCTGCTATTGAACAAAATGCTCTACAGCTAACAGAGAGGTCGATTTGTTCAATGGTATGGTTCAACTCTAATATTTCCTTGTTGAATTTTTGTTCAACAAAATCTGCTGTTGTTCTGATAAGTTTGCCTAAGTTCCCTTGATATTCTTATTTAATGGGCTTTATAGTATTCTCTCTTTGTTCCATATGTGGAATTTGCTATGATATGTAGTGAAGATGCTCTTTTCTGGTTTTGCCTATTTGAGATTCTAAATGCCTATTTATCTGAGTATCCATTTTGATATCTATATTTGGGAAAATTTCTACAATGATTTAAGTGAATTAAAATGTTTAGACATTTAATGTCTTTCTCCAGCTCCTCCCTGGCTCCTATAATATTTAGACTAGTTCTTTCAGATTCATTAATAAGCCCTTAAATCTATCTTTCATGATATCTTGACTTTTTAGGGTGTTGCTGAATAAATGACCTATGTTATCATTCGTGTCCTCTATTTCTGATACTCTTTTCTGACTGGTTATGTCCATTAGCATGACTTTATAACATGTTTTTCATTTATCAGATTCCTGCCTGAGTCTCTAATTCTTTATTAAAATAGTAATTAATACCCTTCATTTTTAAATTCAGTCAATTGTTTGTGTTTCTTTAATCTCATTGAAATCCTATTACTTAAATTCCTTACCTACTTATTTATATGCCCTTTAAGTCAATGACCATCTTACATATGTATTTATTTGTTGTTTCTTGGATCTCTTCAAACATTTTAACCATTTGCTTTTAAGTTCTTTGCCTGAAACTTTCTCCACTTTAATGCCCATGAGGTCAGCTGTTTGGGAGTTTTAAGTATTTAAGGCATCCTATTGTCTTGTTATCTCATTTTTCCTTTGGTGATTTTTTTTTTTTGAGACAGGGTCTCACTTTGTAGTTCAGGCTGGCCCTCAGCTCACTATGTAGCCCAGGCAAGCCTTGAACTCAGCAGTCCTCCTGTCTCTGCCTCCCGAGTGCTGGGATTACAGGTGTGAGCCACCATGCCTGGCACTGTGGTATGTGGTATTGATGGCTGGTGGGCATGAGTCACCACGCTCATTGTATGTGGTTACTGGGATCGAACTCAGGCCCTTGCACTTGCGAGGCAGGCACCAGAACCACTGAGCTAAATCTCCAGCCCCCTTTGGTGATTTTTATTGTTTTTGTCATCAAATTATGGGGATCAAATTGGGTAGAAAGGTCTGTCACTATGGAAATGATCCTTAGCACTGAATTATAAGGAAAGAAAAATTAATATTAACTTCTAAAACAACTAATCACTTATATATTTCAACTTCAAGCTTGCTTAGGAAGTTTTCTATTCTTTCAGTAACCCTGAAATACAAAGTTTTAGTAATTAAAAGGTTTAGAACACATGCATAGGTAAAATGAATAAGATCTGAAACTAAGTAAAAGAAGAAAACTTGATAAAAACTGAAGTTGAATAAAAGAAATCCAAAGAGGGACATAAAAGAGAAAGTAATTCTAGATATTATTGTTATACCTGTAAGGAAGTTGGTGGGGAAGAGGAAGTTTGAAAGGATAGTGTGGAAGTGGAGGGAAAGGAATAAGGGAACGATTTTCAAGTAGAAAGAAGGAAAGTCTTTATGAAGATTTTACCCTTTAGAAAAATTATGAGAAACCCTATGTTAGAGGACTCTTTCCAAAACTTTTGGTGAGGGAAAACCTGAAAGTTGCATGTAAAACACCATAGAGACCAAAACCAGTACTCATATACAGTTATGCATAAACATGTGCCCCTCACCTATGTTCTAAGATAGAAAAAAAGGAAAAGTAATAAAAGTAATTTTATGATAGTTTTCATAGACAAGAAAAGAAAGGGGGAGGTGAGATGTCTGTGAGAGTGGGGGAGGGAAAGGAGGAGATAACAGAGGAGGTGACCTTAAGTTGGGGGGGTGGTGTAAGAGGGTGCAAGGAGCCTTAGTGACCTAATAGAAACTATCTACAGAACAGCCTTGGTGAGGGGGACCCAGTGGGTAGTGTTAAGATACCCCATTTCAATTAGTCTTCACAGTTTATGTATACAAGAAAGCAATAGAACTAGAAAGGAGAGGGAGCAAAACAGAAAAATAAGAAAATGGTAAGAGGAGGAGCTGAGAGATAAGAAATGTTGTGAGCAAGGAAAGGGTGAGTTTGTAGTTGGGGAGCAGAAGGAGTAGGGGAGAGTAGCCAGTTGTCGAACTTTCAGTCCAAGGAGCTGGATATGTGTGACCACACACATATATGCAAAAGCTTATCACTCAAATAAAACAAAACAAAACAAAAAAATAACACACATAAAGTCAACACAAAACAAAAATACCAGGATGCCAAAATTAAACAGGGTGCTGTGCTCTGGAGGCTCAGTGCTTGGTCTCAGACTTGGACAACACCAGCGACTCCTCCTCTGAAAGACTGCAACCTCAAGTTCGTCTCCAGCTTCTGCCACAGGCTCTGCTCCTTGCTCTTCCCACCTCTCCTCTCAGCCACCCATGCCATGTGCAGTTCTGTCCCAGTGCCACTGTGTGGTCCCAGTGGTCAGGCAAGGAGCAGCAACTCCGCACCATCCCAGTGTGTTTTTCTGCCCCTTTTCCTCCTGTCAGGGCAATGCTCCTGCTTGCTAGCTTCTGGTCTGACAGAGGGCTCCGTGATCTCTGGGCCAGCAGACCTATTGCTGCAAGAGTTCTGGCCTGCATCGTTTTCTCCACTCTAGCCGCACTTCCTCCCAATTATCCATCTTCATGGACTCCATCCCCTTGGTGCAGCATTGGGTGGTAGCAGAAGAATGCCTGCTCTGACACTGCTCCAGTGTCTTATCACCCTGGTAGGGACCCTGCAAACTTCTGCAGTCCCCATGCCACACAACCTTCATAGTCTGACCCCGCCTCCTAACCACTGCCTCCTCCTTGGCTCCTCTTCTTCTTGGGCTTCCATGGGACTAACTTAGTCACTCCTCTTTGAGTGACATTGGTGCACTCTCCTAAGTGCCCTGACTTGAGGGGCCACTCCACTGGGTATCTAGCTCTTGGGCCTCCACTTCCCAGGGTTCTTGGCAGGGGCTTCTAGGCTGGGAACTCACCTCTGCATTCAGGCACTTTCTCAAGTGACTGTGTTCCCTGGACCTGCAGTGTATGCAGTGCCCTACAATCCAGCCTGGTCCGGTTACCATGCCATCTCCATAATCCAATGGCCTTGGGAAGGTGATGGTGATGCAGAATTAATACAGCAACTGGGCTCTGTGTGGTTAAAGACCTTCTCCTTTATTAATTACCAATTTCACAGAGGTTACCAGAGGTTAAGGGTATTTGCATAGGGTACCTTGGGATGTGATTGGATGAGGGGGCGGGCGCAGTGTTCACAGCAGGATATGATTGGATAAAAGGGCAGAAGCAGCATTTAGCAATGTATTATTGGTCTGCATCACCTGCCTCACCCACATCACCTGCGTCTGTGTGTTGCTATGGTTTCTTAAAGGGACATGACTTCTTTCAGTCCACCAGGAGAGAGAGAGAGAATAAGTGGAAATACTTGGAGAAGGGTTTGGCTTATCATGATTGGGGTTTTTTGTTAGTACATGTTTGCAGTACCTGCAGCTTACTGTGATTTGGGGGACCTAAGCATACCTTGGATCTTTTTAAAATCCTCTCCCTTTTCCTTCCTCCTCCTTTGCCCATTTTCATTCTTATTGATATCCTTAATCTTAGCTTATGTTTGTGATGTATGATGTTTACCCTCATTGAGACCATCAGGTTCCTTCCTGTACATCGCTTGTCATTAGTCTACTTACTTCCTCCCACCTTTCCTGAGTCTCCTGGGCCCTTTCCTTGGTTTAATTTTGTTTATCTCCCATACCTGAGGAACTACACACTTGGTATTTTCCAAGCATTTCATGCCTCTAGCCCACCGTGGTGATCTCTCTGTTTACTTCCTTTTTACAAAGAAAAACCATTACAATTTCATGGTCTGGAAGATGCTCACTATACACGTTATTGATAACTGTTGATTTCACTACAGTTCCAGGTGACAGAAAAGTTGCAAAGGCGGTGGAATAGAATTCCTGCATAGGCCAAACCCAGCCCTGCATGGCTGGGGTCTTCTGCTACCAAAGGGCATTTCCTATGATTTCTCAGCCCTTGCTTTGTATCACCTGAGCAGCTGGAAGAAAATTAATCAGGTATTTTATAGAAGGCCCTTCGCTGGAATCTGTGCAGTATTTTCCTTGGAACTAGACCAGGGCAATGGGCTTTAGGAAGAAAAATCACAGAAGCAAAGGCCGTTCTCATTACACACCCTGCAGATATATGCTTATCAGTGTAGTTTAAATCGCATTGACCTTGAGCAGGTTGCTCTCCATTTGAAGGGTCCTCATTGTTGTCAGGCCCATTTTGCATACTGTCCTCTTCAGAAGGAAGTCTGTCTATGTCCCTGCAAACAGGACATTATGCTCTGCATTCTTGAGACAGAAATATTTACATAAATTATTTAAATGTCTCTAGAAGAGATTTTTCTTTTACCTTCCATCTGTGTGTCTACCATTTATGTAGCAGAGCAACAGAATCAGTAGGAAACATATATGCAGTTATGTGCAGGGATTTACCACACACAGTGGTCCACAGTGGCTGTTTGTGCATGAGAATCAGGACAGACAACAGTGTCCATCTGCACACTGAAGAGCAGGATCTGGCTGCTGCTCATTCTAAGCTGATGGAAACTAGGCCCTTCTTAATCCACTCAAGTCGACAGTCACAATTTTTCCCTTTATATTGATATAGATTTAGATATTTATTCCATATCTGAGCAAAAAGTTTCTTATACTTTATTCATTTTGGCTCAGTTTACTTAAATGTTTGCTGTATGTATTGTTTCAGTCATCTCCTGAAATGCTCTGACACACTCTCACCACTGTGTGTGGGTGCATGTGTGTGTGGGGGGGTGCACATGTGTGCATGCATTTGGTCAGCACCACTTTAATTTCTGTACTATCACATGCTCCAAGCCTAGTTTGTACACTCCTTGCCTCCTTCTAAACCCAGACCTTTCTCTAGCAAGTTCTGGAGAACTGAATTAGAAATCAAAATATGGGCCCAGGAATACTCACTGCTATAGCCAGTTCACTATTTCAAGGTCTCCTTACCTGACACAGCAAGTAAATGTATGTTTTTACTGATTTCTGCATAAACCTATCTACAGAAACTTCTGTGTATACCCCACTGTAACAACACTGAGCTAAATGAAAGTTTATACTGACTTTTTCAACTGCTATCCATTGCCACATGAATTATTCTCTCTTATTTCAGTTTTGGGGGGCTCTTGCTCAAGTAACTTCCTCAGACATGGAGAGGGATGGCTCCCACCATCTGGCAGTAATTTCCTTAATTGTTTGATTCTGGTAGAGAAGTCATCTTTAGGCACATGAAAAACCATCTGATCAACCCCTGTTGATTCAGTCATCTTTTGCAATTTGTCTTAGAGACACTGCCTGTTTCCAGAGTTAATAGGTGAGAGCTCTTCCCTTCACCGCTTTGCAGAGCTGGTTCTGCCATTTGTAATGCAGAGTTCCTTCCATCCTGGAATTTTTGTCTTTAATGCCTTCTTTACTTACCATGCTCAAGTCTTCATGCTATAAAGTCCCGTGGGCTTTGACAAATGTATTATCATGTACACATTATTAAAGTATCATGTAGGTTACATTTGCTTCCTAAAAATATCCTGCTTTCTAATATTGAAAACACACACACACACACAGTTACAAGACACATACTCTCACACAGACACATGCACACACTCAGACATACTTGGAATGTATATCCTGTGTCTGTGTTTGGCTTTTCCCTTAAACACGATATGAATATAACCATAGTATATGTAGACATTTAATACTTTTTTTCATTTAACAATCTGCTTTTAAATTTATTTCTCTTTTTCTATGTTGATAGCCTATTCTTTTTTATTTCTGAATAGCATTCTGTGGTATAAATAACATCACACTTTGTTAATCTGTTTACTTATTGAAAGGTCTCTTGGTTTCTTCTAGTTTCTGATATGAATAGAGCTCCTACAAACGTTTGCTTCTTGGCTTTCTGTAAGCAGAAGTTGAGTAATACCTAGGAATATAATATTTGCATCCTCTAGTTAGAACATACTTGACTTTGTAAGAAATAGTGGCAATATGATCGTGCATCTTCACCAGTAATCAATGAGATTTCCTGTTACTTGGCATCCTGTCAAAAAGTTTGTATTATCAGCTTTCTTTTGTATTTTAACCATTTTAATGCGTGCAGTTGTATTTTATTATTATTTCACATTGAATTTCCTAATTAATGCTAATATGAAAATTTTTGTATATATAATTTTCATCTGTGTATCTTTTTCATTGAGACATATATTTAGATCTCTTGCCCATCTTTCAATTTTTTTTAACATTGTCTAACAAATGCTTTTTTTTCTTTTTCCCTTGCAGTTGAGGCTGGCCCTGAGCTCACTATGTAACCCAGGCAAGCCTCAAACTCAGCAATCCTTCTGCCTCTGCCTCTGCCTCCCTGAGTGGTGGGATTACAGGCATGAGCCACCACACCCAGCACTGTGGTATATGGTACTGACTGCTGATGGGTGTGAGTCACCAAGCCTGGTATTTTATGTGGATACTGGGATTGAACCAGGGACATTGTGCTTGCTAGGCAGGAGCTGAAACCACTGAGCTAAATCTTGGGCCCTAACAAATACTTTTTATCAGGTCAGAAACTCTTCCTTTTGCCAAGAATTTTATAATAAAGTTGACTTTTATCAATTTTTTGCAAAGTATTGCATTAATTACATATAATGCTTCCCTTAGAGCTGATTATGTGATACAATAGATTATATTGATTTATTGGTTATTGAAAAATTTACATTTTATTTCTAGAATAATTCTTTGTCATGATGCATTATTGTTTTTATACACTGCTGGTTTGGGTTCTGTAATGTTTTATTTAAATGTTTGAATATATTTTCCTTAGTAAAATTGATGTTACTCTGATTCCAGACATTTTCCATTTTTCTCACTTATACCTATTTTAAATTATAATGTATTTTTATTAATTA
This sequence comes from Thryonomys swinderianus, assembly GCA_004025085.1. NCBI lineage: Eukaryota > Metazoa > Chordata > Mammalia > Rodentia > Thryonomyidae > Thryonomys > Thryonomys swinderianus. The sequence goes on along the minus strand of PVIC010013796.1, from coordinate 12,450 downwards.
CTAATTTATCAGCAAAGTAATATACTTCTGGAAACTTAGCTTTGTCTAAGTGAAACTTTAGGTATGTGCTCATGACGTTTTCCAAGATATCCTTCCCTTTTCATGTATCTGCTGTTTAACTTTACATCCTCATTTTCATTGCTAATATCATTTACATGTTTCTATTCTTTTCTCCTTGATCAGACCACCCAGAGCTTTAGCATGTTTTGGGTTGTTTCAGTTTACAAAGTCACTCAGTACACTTATTGAAGCAGAGTGTCTTCAAGACTCTCACTATAGGCACAGAGAGCACTGGATTGGAGCTGCATTTCTGGGTAAGGAGAGTGACCCACCAAGCGTGAGGACAGCATCATGAGTAGGAGCTTACAGTCAAGAAGCAGGGTGGAGATGAGTGGTGGGGGACTGTGAAGAAATGCTGGGGCTCGGGGGTCTCACGTTAAACCCACTCATGGAATTCTTGGTATAAAGATGCCTGGTGACCAGGTGTCACTGAGAGATGGGCCAGTGGAAGAACCTGATGGGACAAGTAATTCAATCACATATTCATGGTGAGGCCCCTCTCTGAAGTCCCAGAAGCATTGTTTGCAACTGGGTTTTCTAAGGAAAGCATCCACAGAGGATATTCAGAAGCCCGACTTCAGTTCCATACCGCAGAGAATCTTTCATAGTTTTCACTGAACATATGTTCCACTTTGCTGTGGCTACTGCATATTCATTTTATGTATTAAAACAATGCTTCAGAATTTGTTTTTGCTTCATTTTATCTTCTTTGTATCACTTTTGTGTGGTTCTTCTTGGCTTTAAATTAGATATTTATCATTTTTATTTTTTATTTCTTTTTAAACTATATACATTCAAAGTTAAAATAACTTCTTCAATATATCCTACAATATTAGATACATATTGTATTTCTTATGCCTAAAAGTTTTCTAATTTATGCTAAGATTTTCATTTGATTTATTTCTTAAAAGGATATTTAAATTTTCCTACATACTGAAATTAATGTTTTTTTTTTTTTTTGAGACAGGGTCTTGCTTTGTAGTTCAGGCTGGCCCTGAGCTCACTATGTAGCCCAGGGAGGCCTGGAACTCAGCAATCCTCCTGTCCCTGCCTCCCAAATGCTGAGAAGACAGGCATGAACCACCATGCCTGGTACTGCGGTATGTGGTATTGATGGCTGGTGGGCATGAGTCACCATGCCCAGCATTGTATGTGGTTACTGGGATCGAACTCAGGACCTTGCGCTTGCGAGGCAGGCTCCAGAACAACTGAGCTAAATCTCTGGACCAATGTTACTTTTATTATTTGCTTCTTGAAATTATTTTCATTTTGATCTGAAGACATATTTAATATGCATGAAGTGTGGCTTGATAATCCTATCAATTTTTATATACATGACAATTCTTGTTATGATTGTATATTTGTGCCTGATACTATTGTGTGCTATTAATTCAGTCTGTTTCTTTTATACTGTCTTCTTTTCTTCTCTTTTAGTTAGAAAATACATACTTTATTTTTGTTACTTTAGCTGCAACTGTTGATATTTCAATCTAGTTTAATATATCCATTTCTAAATTGTTAATATGTTACCCATTTAGAAAACAAGATATGACATTTTAATTAACTCAATTTGTTCATGTGTAATTTACACACTATGTATCAAGTATTTTAGGTTCAACTTTGAAACATTCCCAAGATATGTTATTGTGTTTTATGTGTCAATTTGCTTCTTAGAGTTGCCTACATCTTTAACAATATCTGTGCTTTTCTTCCTTCCTTGAAGCCTTTCCTCTCCATTACTTTTCTTCTACATAGTGAACATCTCTTAGAATTTATGCAGTGCTGTTTAACTGCTCATGAAGCTTCTCATTATTTCTAAATATAAAATAATTTCACTCTTTTCCTTTAAGTATATTTTTCTAGACTTATAAGTCCTGGTTAAGAGCTGTTTTTCTTGTCATCTTAGAAGTATGACCACTCCATCCTCTGGATTCTATTGCTGCTGTTGAATGTCTGATTGCCACTCATTTTGAAATAACTTGTTTCCTTTGTCTCTTTGCATATCTTCTTTGGTTTTCTTTCCTATAGAATTAGTTTGATGTATCAAGAAATTATTTTTATTTACTATACATTTATTAAGATTCCTATATCAGATGCATGTTTCATGATTTTTTTCAGGTTAAAAATACTTGCAATTATTTAAGTATTTCTTCCATGTTCTGCTCTATTTTGGTCATCTCTCTGGACCTCTATTTCATCTCTCCATCTCTTTGTCTCTCTGCTTCATTCTATGTAATTTTCCATGGTCAGCTTCCAGTTGATTAGATTACTTGTCTCAGTCTAATTTATTATTGAGTGTTTCTATTGATTTTTAAAATTGTAAAGGTTTCATTTGTTATTTCTTCAACTTCTATTTTATTCTCTTTTCATGTATGTTATTGACTTTTACATTTTTTTTCTCACTGATTTTAATTCCTTATTTTAAGTAGGTTAAACGTTTTTAATATTCTCTTCTTGTCGTTGCAATGTTGCTAATCTCCTCTTTCTGATTTTCCCATTGTTTCTGTTAATTTGCAATAGGCTTTGTGATCTTGAGTGTTTTGTAAACCTTAATTGAAAGTTTATCTTATATAAAACTTGTAGAATTTTATGTTTACATTTCATTGTGTCAAAGCTTCGACAGTTAACTTATTCCATTCTTCAAAATAAACATGGCAAGTGCATGGGACCCTCTCCACTGTGGACAACTGTAGACAAACTTCTTTCTTTCTGGTCTTTTACAGTGACATAAGTAGCATGAATTTAGGCTGCAAGGTGACAAAGGGACATACTGAAATTACAGCTTTCATCAGATATTTTCACAAGTCACTGATCTAGCAAAAAACCCTAAGCCAGCAGTGCTGTCTCGAGCCTCTGAGCTTGTGTGAAGAGTGTGTTTTTTGGGTCACCTTACACTAATAGGCAGCATGGAACTCCCACAAAGGCAGCAATTTCTTCTCACATATTTCCACTTTGACTGCCCCTATATTTGGCTTATGAATCTAGAGCTTTGTAAGGCAATAAAAAAAAACTTCTACAATTTCCCCAAACTTGCTTAGTTTTCCCAGATTTGTAAAATAGCCTCATTGCACAGGCAAGTTCTCTAGTTTCCTTTTTTCCCTTAAACTTTATCTTTTAATAATTCCCTATTTTTTCAAACAACTCATTTTTTTCAACTTTTATCTGGAGTCTTATTTTAATGGACCAGTCATGTTGTCAAATCTATTATAATTTAAGGGATAGATATCTGAAAAGATATTTCAAACAGTTATATCCCTGCAAATTAAGTTTCCAACTCCAAACAACTATCCAGAATTAATAGAGAGGATTGTTAACCCTTTTCTGTGATTAGAAGAAGGATGAAAAGGAAAAGAAAATTGAAGGAGAAGAAAAGGAAAGGAAAGGAAAAGAGAAAAGAAAAAGAAAACTAGCTTTGTACACAATATTTTCTAATCCCATGGAGACACAGATGAGGGGAAGCCTCCTAGACGGGGAGGCCACCCAAAGAGGGCCTCCATGGGGAGCTGTAGATGGACTCTTTGACACAGTGTTGAGTTACCATCTATATCACACTTCTCATACATGTGAAATAATTGTGTGCTCTAGTTTGGATCTGAATTGTCCCCAAAGGCCACAGCAAGCCTTTAGTCCAGAAAAACTCCTCAGTGGAAGACACATTTCAATTTAACCTTGCGACTTTAGTAGACATCAGCAGCATGGTGTGTGAGTGAGCCATGAGGAGGGCTTGTAACACAGCTAATTGTTTCCCAAATAGAGAATTCATGAAATCAGGAGCCACTGTGGATAGCTAGCAAAGACAATTCTCCTTTTTTGGTCTCTTCAGTTTTCACTTTCAAACATGTCATTAAGCTACTTCAGTTTGTTTTGCCTTACTTGCTTATAATTCAGGTAGAACCCATCCTCATGTCTGAAGCAGTTACATAAACATAACAATGATCAATGAAGACCAAACACACTAGGAGCAAGAGGTGCACTCCTGTGTCAGCAGGTGGTAAGTAGAGATAATGCCACTAAGTTATCTGAGAGCTTCCCAGAAACCAAAGTACAAAGGCTGCATCTACAGAAAATCCACTTCACCTCATCACAGGAAATGTTTGATCCAAGGTTACATTTTTTAGCCATGCCCATGTAATATCATTTACCTGCCACAGAGTAAGATTTACAAGTGTTTCAGAAAATGTGTCCACAGGCTAACTAATCTTACTGGGTACTGACAGCTTCTGCATGCTAGTAACATGCAAGAACACTGCCAGACCCCCCGTCAGCACATCACCATCTGCTTTTTAATTCCTGGATTCCAGGAAGTAGAATGAAGGAAAATCTGCTCAACAGTCGTGGCCAGCTCTGTCCCAGCCCTTGATGGAGACTGACCAGTGTCAACCATCTGATTTTGAGGTCAACCCCTTGTCATTACCAAGAACACTGTGCCCCACCTTCCCTGGGCACTGTGTTCAGGAATCCGTCCCTTCCTCTGATTCTCTTCCCTCTGCTTTCCCCCAGCACCATGTATGACAGCTGCTTCTTACAGATGTCATCTTTAGGGTGACTCCACATTGCTGCAGTTACGTGCAGCCTTCTCAAACCCTGTTTGCTCAGCCTATATGGTTATTTATTTTTTCCTGACTGGAAAGGGACATGCAATCCATACACCTGTTTGATTTCTAAAAAGAACTGGATGATTCAGCAGGGGCCTTGCACCTGCAGACCTGCCCTGGAAAGTAAGAGTGACATAGATGTCTGTTGGGCCGAAGTTGTTACAACAAAGGAAGTGTGTGACAATCAGCACCCCTTGCAGGCACAGAGGAGAACCAGGAAGTCATACAGAACTCGGGGACCTCAGCAGAGTAGAGATGGGACAAGCAAGGAGAGATCTGTGGCTGGAAGGGTGGCACCTGGTAGTACACTTCCTGAGCCAAAGCATAGGGTCAGTCAGAGAAGCACAGGACTCAATGCTGTCCTCTTTGGTATTATCATTATTGCTTCCTATCACACTGCATTGCAGTTCAGAAAAGGGTAGAACATGTCACAGATCTTGTATATCTCACCACATAAGACTTTAAAACTTCATGTTCCATAGAATCACCTTTGCAGGGGAGAATGCACTGAGTCAGACCACTGGAATTCTGTGCTGCTTAGTAACCAGATCCTACAGAAGACTGTAGCACTAATGATGGAATACCTCCATTTTAAAGATAGGTTAACTCCTCACGAGCAGAGCAGTTACAACCTGTAGTTTTACTATAAAAGAAAACATGAAGGTAGTCTGATGAAGCAGGTTTGGGGATCAGTCAATGCTATGGAGTTGTGAAGATGAAGACAGAAATAAACGTTGTTACCAAAAGACAGAGGTGGCAAAAAGCTGGGAAGTTCCAGGTCAGTATTTTTTGTTTATTCAGAATATTATAAACCTCTTTGAAATAAGTGCTGCAGCCCACCTGGTGGGAGGAGAGCTCCAGAGAAGAGCCCTCTGTAGAGGACACCAGCCCACACATTGCTGTGTCCATGTCTCAGTGTCCTTGGTCCTGGGCTGCTAATACTTAGGATGCAAAACAATAAAACTTCTCAAGAAAGTCACTTGTTGATCAAAGCAACTCTAGATTTTACTGACACCATTAGCTCATTTAGTAATTATATGTGAGTGAACTTTCTTTGCTGGAAGATGTTCTCTAGCTGAACAGACAGGATATAATTGAAAACCTAAGCCCTGGTATCTGCCAGAAGACCCCCTCACAATTAGGCTTCAAATCAATGAGAGTAATTCACTTACTCTTGGCAAATGGGTCCACATCTTTCATTCACTCACAGAAGACCCTGTACTATCTTAATCACTGCCAACTGCATCTATTTTCTTGTCATTGTCTTCCGTAAAAGTACAGAGGAGAGAGAAGAGAAGACTGTATTCATTAACTTAGGTGGTAGTACTGACCGGAGAAAGGAAGGTGAAAAAACTAAGGAAGAGTAGCAGCAATGGGCAATCAAGGCACTGTTTCCCTTTCTTGAAAAATAAGTGTGATTGAGAGAGGAAAGAAAAATCCAAGCTTGGGCAGATAGCAATAAGATAGTAGAGGAGTGAGGAATAGAAGAGTAGAGAGGAAAAACAAACAAACAAACAAAAAAAACAAAAAACAAAAGCAAAAGCAAAAAACAGCTACAACAACGGCAAAAAAAAAAATCAAAACAACACAAAAGATAAAAAAAAACTAAACAATGTCTAACAAAAACAGAATAGAATAAAATAAAGTCTATTAACAACAAGATGTCCAAGGTGTGGACCTGTTGATTTCTAACTTCTGCTGGGGAACTTCTGCTCAAAAGTTAAATGTGCCCTTTCTCCCAAAGTGACCTGACCTTCCTGTGGATGGCACTAGGCCCAGAAACTCACTAATAGTGAAGTTCACAGGAACTGCTCAGCTGAGTGGGTGTCTGTCCCTTCAGGGTGGGGGGGGGCTCCAACGCAGTAGCATGGCTTGACAAGGAAACTGACTGTGGGACTGCGGAAGTGGTGTGTGGAGATCCCCATCCCACTGGTAGTACTCTTGGTGGCTCAGAGATACTGTCTGGGCCGCAGAACATTGAACCGTAGGAGCGGTGAGAGGGGCTTCCTTGCTTGACCACGCCGATCCTTTGTCTTCTCTCCAGAGCCAAATTTATAAGTGTTTAAAGCAGCAGCCTCTGTAGCCCGCAGGGCCCTGCTCCACACTCCAAGCTGCTTCTCTGAGGTGCACTGCGGTCTATCAGTCTCTCTGTGAGGTGGTCTCCGCTGGCTGGCTGCCCGTTCCCCACTGGGAGTCCCAGCTGGAGAAGAGGGGACTCGCTCCCTCCTCCACTTTCTCTTTGATTTTTTTTTTTTTTGCTCTCTTTTATATTTGCCTCAGATCTTTTGTTTGTTTGTTTGTTCATTTGTTTCTAGAGGGAAGATTTCCCTGCTCTTGTACCCCCAAGCTGCTGTATTTTGGCTTGGGAACAACAAATTATGGATAGGGAAAGCCTAGGTTTGTTACCTCTCCACCATGTTCCCAGAATCCCCTGGCCAGTTTTGAACTGTGTAGCACAGGTTACCTTGAACTCAAGACCCTCTGCCTTAGCCTATTAATGCTAGGATTACAGGTATGCACCAGCACACTGGCTCAACTGTGGTAAACGTTTAAGCAATAGACTCGATTTATATACCAAAATGCTAAAAGAGAACATGACTCATTCTGTCAGGAGGAAATGGGTGAACTCTCTTAGAAGCAGAACTATCAGAATTGGGATTAAACCATTAAGAAGAAGCAGCTGGATAGAGGCATTTCAGGACAAGGAGACAGAATGGGCAAAACAAAGAGAAAGGTTCTCTAAATTTGAGAATTAGGTGGGACATGAACCAGGAGGCCACAGTGGGACTGAAAGCTGCAGGAAGAGGGATGTGCAAAGCAAGCTGAGCAGCTGGGGCTGTAACATGAGGCCCGGGCCAGTGGCACCCTGGCTGTCAGGAAGGACCTGTCTGGTGCGATGTGCACAGAAGCCAGTTTACCTGGGCCCAAGGGTGCAGTTTGTGCTTAGCTGACTGGAGAGGACACATCCCAGGGAGGCCAGGGGTTGCTGACTCTGAAGAAATGCTGGCCATGCAGCCTCTCAGACTCTGAACACAGAAGGGATGCCCTTGAAGAGACAGCATGGGGGAGATGGCAATGCCTCAGACGCTTGCTCATTTCTAAGGGGTGAGACTAGCTCCGTGCCAGAAACAGGTACGATCTGTTTCTCTCACTGAACTACGGGAACTTCCTCATGCGCTACTTGTATTGTCAAAAATGGTCTCTTGGGCTGGAGATTTAGCTCGGTAGTGCTAGTGCCTTCCTCACAAGCACCCTGAGTTTGATCCCTGGTAACCACATACAGTGCTGGGCGTGGTGACTCACACCCACCAGCAATCAATACCACATACCACAGTGCCAGGTGTGGCGGCTCACACCTGTAATCCCAGCATTTGGGAGGCAGAAACAGGAGGATTGCTGAGTTTGAGGCTTGCCTGGGCTACATAGTGAGCTGAGGGTCAGCCTGAACTACAGAGTGTGACCCTGTCTCAAAAAAAAAAAAAAAAAAAAAAAGGTCTCTGTAGAATAAAGGCTTTGGTCTCCATGTTTTTTTCAATCTGTTTAACACAAACCCCTTCCAGCTTTTATTTATATCTATACCAGAGTTTTATCTTTTATCTGGAAGAAAACGCAAAGGGGTTGTCAATATTCTCTCCCAACATTATGAATAACCTTAGTCCATGTCCCTGAACATTCCAGAGGGCCTGCTCTATCTCAGCTGTTACTATTAACACTGATCACTTCAGAAATATCCAGGGAAGTGATCACCATGTGCTACAGTGATCCAGGGTCCCCACCTTCTGATTTGGGAAGTAGCTTGCCCACCAGACAGCTCCTACTCCTGCTTAGACTTTTATGGGAACTGACGACTATTATTCAAAGGAAATAAATCTCAGATTTCAGATACACCCTGGCCTGGAAAAATAGCTCATTTCATCAGCTACTCTTGTCTGGTTCATAATGCAACAGGAACAGAAGATCCAGGGGATAGCAAGGGAAGGCAGCCTTCTGATCTGGTGATCTGGATCATGTAGAAAGCTCAACATTGCTGGTAAGGAGCATCTTTTCACATGTGTTCAGAAGCAGTGTGTGTTGTCCCCCAACCAGTGAGTCTGTCAGTCTGTCTCCAGCCCTCTTCTTCTGAGCTTTTGATGATCTGACACAAGGGCTGGGTTCCAGGGTGAAGATTTGAGGGTTCGGGCAGGTCTGTAACATCAGAAAGAGGAGGCTGTATGACCTTGCACAGATAGTGTCTTTGTAACAAAACAATCCTTTAGTCTAATTTGATAAAATGCTTGTGACAAGTGTTTGGAAGTGTGATTTTTTTATTGAGGCATTCCAATGGAGGAGAAAAGTCAAACAGGTGTGTTGAATAAATGTTTGAACAGAAACGTCTCAAATAACCAAGGGCAGGAACAGTAGCCTAAGGGAAGACAAAGAATGAAGTGCATTTTGGGACAATGCAAGTAGTGACCATGGCTAGAGAACCTCTTCATGAATATGAATGACTTTAAACCCTACCACTAATGGGAGGAAAGGGACTGCTTACCTATGTTAAGAAACACTCATCCTCGCTTCTCGGCCTTTTGGCTAAGATCAAGTGTAGAAACATTCATCATTGTGCAACATAGAGAAATGTACATTGTATAATCACCTTTCAACTTACTGGCTCATCAATGGCAGCTAATTTTCTAGGGTAGAAAAGAGATAGTATTGATAGACTGTTATGCCAAGCCCTGGGCTAGCAGTTTTAACCATATTTCCCTAAGGTATTTTAACACATTGTTCTCAGCAGAACTGTTAACCCATCTACAAAATAATGATGATCATTTCTATTATTCTTTTTAATCTGTGGATGAAGAAACTGACAACAAAATATTTTAAGTTCACATTCTCCAAGAAACATACCTAATGTAAGTAAATTCATAAGTGGATTTGAATTTGTCTAACAAATGTAGATCCTTTAAACCACTATAAAATGCCTCAAGAGTGAACTTTCAGTACTTACCAATGATTTAGGAAACTTTAAAAACATACTGGCCATTCTATAGCACTGGCCAAATACCCTGCAAAGTATGTCTGAGGAAGGGCTCTCAGCTACTGAAAAAGCACACAAAAAGTGGATCACCAAGAAATGGGAAAGCATGAGACTACCTCTCCCTTGGCTTCAGTTTCTGCCTGAAGACACAGTTATTCCAAACAAAATACTGGAGTCTCCCTGCATTGAGAAGATAAGAAAATGCAATGTTACATTCCTGAAAGTAATGGGCTGAACATTACAAGGCATACACAGTACATAAAAATCAACTCAAAACAGATTAAAGACTTATACCTAACTCCTAAAACCATAAAGCTACCAGAAAGGAACAAAACAGAGGGAGAGAGCATCAAGACATTGGGCAAAGATTTTTTTTTTTGGCTATAATCCCCAAAACATATGCAACAGAAGCAAACATATGAAATGGAATTACAATAAACTAAAAAGCTTCTGCACTGCAAAGAAAGTGAAGCAAGCTAAAGAGAACCTATAGAATGGGAAAAAATAATTGCTACTATAGCCAGGCAAGGTGGCTCACGCCTGTCATCCCAGCACTCGGGAGGCAGAGGCAGGAGGATTGCTAAGTTCGAGGCTTGCTGGGGCTACATAGTGAGCCGGGGGCCAGCCTGAACTACAAAGCGAGACCCTGTCTCAAAAAAAAAATAATTGCTACTATATATATGAATGAGGTTAACAGTAAAGCATGTAAAGAACGTATATACTCCAGTAACAAGAAAAGAAATAATCTAATTTAGAAATGGGCAAAAGAGATAAATAGACATTTCTCAAAAGAAGATATACAAATTATTAACAGAACTATGAGGAACATACAATATCACTGGTTATTAGGAAGATGCAAATAAAAACTGAGATATCATTTTGCATTTGCTATAACAGATATTAAGACAAACATTCAGGACGAGTGTTTGAAAAGGAAAGAAATGGAACACTTACACATTGTTGGAATGAATGTCAATTTATAAGAACATTATGGAAAATAATTTAGAAGTTCTTCAAGACATTAAAAACGGAACTACTTATGATGTAGTACACTTACTGCTCAGCATATGATGTAATACCTAGTCATTACATCAAAGAGACATCTATGTTCCTATACAGTCACATGCATGCATACATTATTCACAATGATCCAGATATGGAGGGAGCTGAGTGTTCCTCAGTGGATGAATGAATAAAGATAACTCACAAAAAAAATGGAGTGGCACCTTCATATGGTAATATAATGGTGCACAACTGAAAAGGACAAACTATTAATTCATGAACAACTGTGTCTGAATAACTGTATTTCCTAAGTGAAAAAGTCATCCAAAATACAAATGGGAATTATATGCTAATATTTGTATGACAAAACTATATGAATGAAAAATAAATTAGTGATTGCTAAAGATTGGAGAAAAGAAAAGAGACTGATCACAAAGGTACACAAGGAAAAATTTTAGGGTGATCCTGTAGAGGTAAAGGAGCTCTAGAATGTATGATAGTTTTTGTAGAATGGGAAATGTACAAAATGAATTTGGTGTGGGAACGTAATGAGGGGAAGGAATAAATATGATTTGGAAAAAAATAAAAGAATATATATATATATATATATATATATATATATATATATATATATATATATATATTGGGGTGGGGAGGGGGTGATTGGGCAAGGATGTGGGTAAAAAATGAGAATTGACCTGTGTCACATATTGGTACAAATTCCCCAATGTTGTGTGTGATTGTGAGTTGTGTATATAATGTACCAATAAAGTTTACTGAATAATGAAAAGAAATTTAGGTGATCAAACTGTCCTTTGTGCTACTGTGAAGGTAGATATATTCTATGTACTTACAAGCATCCTTTTCCTGCAGAATGAGGGGGGAATCCTTTTCTACTTACAGGAGACAGAACTGTCTACAAGATCTATTGGGGGGACTTTGGAACAAATGAAAGTTTAGTACAGTCACAGGACATGAAGATTAATTTTAAAAATCTGTTGTAGCTGGGTGTGGTGGCTCATGTCTGTAATCCCAGCACTCAGAAGGCAGAGACAGGAGGATTGCTGAGTTTGAGGCTTGCCTGGGCTACATAGTGAGCTCAGAGCCAGCCTGAAGTACAAAAACGAGACCCTGTCTCAAAAAAAGTCTGTTGTATTTTGCTGGGCATGGTGCCTCATGCCTATAATCCCAGCTCTTGCAAGGAAGAAGCAGGAGGATTGCTGAGTTTGAGGCTAGTCTGGACTACACAGTGAGCTCAGAGCCAGCCTGAAGTACAAAAACGAGGCCCTGTCTCCAAAAAAAAAAAAAAAAAAGTCTGTTGTATTTTGCTGGGCATGGTGCCTCATGCCTATAATCCCAGCTCTTGCAAGGAAGAAGCAGGAGGATTGCTGAGTTTGAGGCTAGTCTGGACTACATAGTGAGCTCAGGACAGCCTGAACTACAAAGCAAGACCCTGTCTCATAAACAAACAAACAAACAAAAAACAGTTTATTTCTATTTCTGGGGAGTCACTGACTTGGATTTTATTTTTTTTACTTTATGATATTGTGAAAATCTACCTAACCATTCTATTTTTTGTTTTCAGAACGACATTCAACTATTGCATGAGGTATTCAGTGCTTTTATAAAGTATACTTTGGGTTAGATGGTTTTATGTAGCTGAGTCTAATGTAAGTATTATGAATATGTATGAGGTAGGCTACAGTAAGATATGATGTTTGATGGAGTAAATGTGTTTAATGGACGTTCAACTTCAGGTTTTTTTTTTTTTTTTTT
>PVIC010013795.1:9023-37636 GCA_004025085.1 Thryonomys swinderianus | reverse complement strand
CTACCTCCCGAGTGCTGGGATTACAGGCGTGAGCCACCACGTCCGGCATTGTGGTATGCGGTGTTGGTTGTTGGTGGGCGTGAGTCTCCACGCCCAGCATTATATGTGGTTACCGGGGATCGAACTCAGGTCCTTGCGCTCACGAGGCACGAGGCAGGCGCCGGAACCACTGAGCTAACCCTCCGGCCCTGCATTTGATTTTTGACAAAGATACAAAAGTGATTGAAGGGAGGAAGAGTATATGGTCATCTGTGTGCCACAAAATGAATTTTAATCCAAATTTCACACCTTACATAAAGATTCATTCAAACTAGGTCACAATCTCAATATAAAATCTAAAATCCTCAAACTTCTAGAAGAAAACATGGGAAAAAATACTTTTGATCTTGTATTAAAGTTCTTATATATAATATCGAAAACTAATTCAGCTACCGCAACATTTCTTCCATGGCTGAAGATAACCAGTTATTCAGGGGGAAACTAATTGTAAGTCTTGGGGTAAGAAAAGGTCTTCTTCTAAATGATATCTGGATCTTTGTGCCAGAAGAAAATAACTATGTGTTTCTAAATATTGCCTAGGTATTTGGGAATTTGTAGCCAGCTGTACAACCTCTATTCCCCTGTATGATTCATAGTTGTGGAAAAATAGAAATTACAGAGTTTAAATTGAGACAATAATAGTAATGTTCCTCAACAGATCTTACCAATGTATATTGATTTCTGTTCTAGATCACAAAAACGGACAGCACTTTATAATACCTCAAATGGCAGACAGGTAAGCCATGGAGATACCAATCAATTTTACCTGTTTCCAGTGTTTCCCTGGTTGTATAGTATTTAAATATATTATAGTTTGTTTAACAAAGCCCATACATTTTTCTCTTTTATGGCTGTACAATTTGGAATAAGACGGCTGTAAGTAAACCATATAAAACTTAAGTTTAAAAAAGCACAAGTAGCCAATTAATTAGGAAATTGGGGTCAGTGATATGGTCATTATTCTAGCCTGCTGGGGAGTATATTGTAGCATAGGTTATATTCACAAAATATTTCTGTATCATAAGAGATTATGTTCTTTACAACAGTGGTTGGCAAACTCTTTGTCAAGGGCCAGGCCATAAATATTTTAGTTTTGTGAGCCATGTAGTATCTGTCACAACTACTCACCTCCCTCTTTATAGATGAATCATCCCTGGACATAATGTAAATGAGTGGGCATATTTGTTCTAATAAAATTTTATTTCTGGACACTGAAATTTGAATTTTATGTAACTTGTACACCGAATGAGATTCTATTTTGTAGACACAGAAATTTGAATTTTATATAATTTTCACGCCTATTGAAATACTATTTTCCCCTCCATGCAGTACAGCTCTCCCTCTCTCAACCATTTGAAAATATGGAAACCATTCTTAGCTCATTCACTGAACAAAAATAAGACCATAATTTGCTGACTGCAGTTTATAAGATGGATGCATTCATTTCTATAGGAGTGAATCTAAAAGTCTGTTTAATCAGTTATCTTTGCAGATACCGTCAAAAGCTTATGAAATAATAACTGCTCTCCTAGGTGCAGTCTTTTTTTTTTTTTTTTTTTAGACAGTCTCCCTTTGTAGTTCAAGCTAGCCCTGAATTCACTGTGTAGTCCAGGCAAGCCTTGAACTCACAGCAATCCTCTTGTCTGCCTCCCATGTGCTGGGATTACAGGCATCAGCTATCATGCCTGGCCTTGTGATGTGGGATACCAGGAATTGAACTTGGAACCTTGCACTTGCCTGGCAAATGCCAAAACCACTGAGCTAAATCCCCAGCCCACCCAGGTGTGGGCTTTTCACAATTTTCCTTTATCATATTTTCTCCTCTTACTCCTTCCCTCATTGGAGGGATAGAGCCCAGGGTCTCTCATCCATGTTAGACAAGAATTCTACCTCTGGGTGACATCCTTAGCCCCTTGATTGGTTCTTTTAATACTTAAAAATTGTGACTCCTCACATAAGGCCCCAGAGGTTCACCTGGCAATAATTTCTGTCATTTTAGAGGGTGAGTGATGTTATTTATTTGATTTGACTGTTATAATTCTGGAAGTTACTTTGGCCAGATTGTCTGTTACCTCACTGAGTCTCTCTGACTGTGAATGCCTGATTCGGATAGTGTCCCTAGACTGTAACTGATACTTTCATGCCATGTGTGTCTTAATTATCTGCAGAGCTCATCAACATGTTTATTGATTTGCTTATGCATTTTGTACATTTTCTTAGCAGCCTGGATTTGTCTGAATTGGCAAAAGCTGCTAAGAAGAAACTTCAATCTGTGAGTATCCCTCTTTACTGTAAATCCCAGGATAGGACTCAGTATATCTCACTGGTACCTTTCTCAGTCGTAGTTACTATTGTGTCAGACGATTTTACTTCATACTTTGAGATGTTAACTTGGAAGTAGACTGTTGAGTATGTAAGCAATGAAGAATGAATGCACTATTAAGTTTAATATGTCAAGTTCTGCTCTGCTTCAAATAATCCCATGTTTCTTCGTCATGTTAAAAGTGAAGACTGTATTTCTGATGGTAGGAAGTGATTTCTGTCTGTGTGAATGAGTAAGTGAGGTGCGCTTCCTTGGGACTACCTTTGGTGGCCACACTGGACGCTAAGGAGTGATCAAAGCTGTGCTGGTGATGAGTCCACAGATTGACTCCCTGCCACAGTTACAACTCTCTCACCCATTGTATGCCATTCCTCAGAGCTTTTCAGATGTATGCTTTTTAAAGCTGGCAGTCCAGACTCAATGTATGTGCTAAAAATCTTCCCAGTCCTTCAGGTTACCTCCTTAGTGTAATCTGTATCTTCCGCCTTTCCACCTCAGCCTTAGTGCTCCGGAAATGGGCTTCTCTGGCAACCCTTTTCCTTTGTCCAGTCCCGTCAGGTACCTCATCAGGGTGCTTCCCAACCACATTAGCCACCAGATTACTTACTGTCCTTAATTCTTCTTACTGTTCTCTGAACCAAGATTTGTAGCTTGTTTTTATAACCTTTGAGGGAGTCATCCAAATTAACTTTCAGAGCTGGTCTTCTGGTTCCCAGTATGAGTGTTTAGGTGTTTCTTTATGAATTAACACTGAGGCCTAGAGCTGATGCCTTCAGTCCTCTCCAGGAGGCCTTTCTTGCCTGAATGCCCTGCCCAGTCTCTGTGACTTCTCTCACTCAGGGAGCTGAGATCTGACCACATTCACAGTGTAGGTAGCAGTTTTTCCAAGACACAGCTCTGAAACTGCTGCTTCCCTACGTCGTGACTTTCTTCCTTATTCCTCATTTTGCAGAAGACTCTTCTCGAATTTCATATAATATTCAGTATTATACAAAATGAATTTATCCTTTCTAGTAACTAACTGTATTATGAAATAAATGTGTTTTATGCAATTTGTTTGGTGTCTCTGTGTTCTATATCTATGATTTTGTGTGTCTTTGTATTTCTTAAGTTAACTACTGTATGGTAAGATGATAAAGATGATAAGCTTTGGAGTTAGCACAAACTATATGTGGTTTCCAATTAATTACTCATAATATGTAAGTGAACTTGTATTATAAATGAATTAATCCTGCATAAAACACAGGCTCCCTTTGACTCTCCTACAGTGTTAGTCTGAAAGCTACCCGAAGGCAGTGGTGATGTCCACTGTCTAGCATGTAGCTTAAATACATACCTTGGGCAGAGTTCAGCACAGCTTTTAAGATCTAAGGCTTTGGGTCGGACTAGTCAGGTTCATCTTGTGACCGTGCCAAGCACTTTGGTCTTCCTGTGCCTTGGTGTGTGGCCTGGGGAAGGGAGGTCATGGTGCAGCAGGGCTGCAGGCTGCAACTACTGCTTTTTGCCTATTGACTTCCCCACCCCTGTAGTCTCTTTGCAGGTGACTGCTCTTACAGTGCCAGGTTGGCAGTTATTGCTGTCTTCCTCCCTCCCTCTTTTCCTTCTTTTTCCTTCCTTTCTTCCACTTCCTCTCTTTCCATCTTTTTCTTCCTCTTCTTCCTCTTCCACTTTCTTCCCTAATGAAAAATTAAGAGAAATACATTGAAAGTCCTTGTTTTCCTTAAATTAGTAAATGGTAACATTTGGGTTTTAAACCTGGATCTTGGGCTGGGCATGGTGGTTCACACTTGCAGTCCCAGCACTTGGGAGGCAGAGGAAGAAGGATTGCTGAGAGTTTAAGGCTAGCCTGGGCTACGTAATGAGTTCAAGCCAGCCTGAACTCAAAATCAGACCCTGTCTAAAAAACAAACAAAAAAAAACAACTAAACTAAACTAAAAAACAAAAACAAAAAACAAAACGGAACCTGAATCTTGGGTCCATGATTTACTAGCTTTGTGACTTTAGGCAGACTATTAACTTCTATGTGAGTGGATGTTGCCTGAGGCCCCCCCGGGGTCCAGGATGTTTTGTGCCTTTGGGGCACAGAGTTGGCAGTACAATAGATGGAGCATCTGTTCCGACAGGGCAGGGAGCAGTCACTTAAAAGCTCACAGCTGGTGCAATGCAGTGCATGCCTGTAATCCAGGCACTCTTGGAAGGTTGAGACTGGAGAGTCTCAGATTTGAGCCCAGCCTGGGCAGCTTAGTGACTTGGGGAGACCCTGTCTCAAAATTAAAACAAATGTGGGAGAGTTGTTAGGGGATGTTCCTCAGTGGAAAGCCCTGGGATCCAAAAAAGGGAGGCATAGCCGGGTGTGGTGGCTCATGCCTGTAATCCCAGCACTCGGGAGGCAGAGGCAGAAGGATTGCTGAGTTCGAGGCTTGCCTGGGCTACATAGTGAGCTCAGGGCCAGCCTGAACTACAAAGCGAGACCCTGTCTCAAAAAAAAAAAAAAAAGGGAGGCATATCTACAGGGGAGTTTCATGAAGCGAAAGTAGCACAAGCTGCCCTGGCAGTGTCTTGACATCTCTTGAGTTGGACCTGACTATCCTCTCCACCCCGTCCCTGGCTGCTGCTGGTTAGCCCCTCAGCCTTTGTGGTGGTTGTGTTGAGAGCTGACAGCACGCAGTGTGCTTATGAGTCAGGTTTTGTGTTGTTAGGAACTCAGCTCTATGGGATAAGGACGGCCACTGCGGAGGACAGCAGACACTGACCCTAGTCTGGGTCCTGTCTTTGTGCATAATATATTTTGTCTTTACAAAGGACATGTTTTTACTTTATGCTACCAGGCATATAGGAGTCCTGATGTTTCAGGGAACTGACAAATGCTTTTCAATAACAGACCAGATTTCCAGGGTGCTGTCACAAACAGTTAGAAATCTGCATTTCAGATTTTAGCCCCTCTTGACTTCTCAGTAGCAACTCTGTTTGTGTGTCACAGAGTGGGGAAGCTACTGTGGGAAACAGATACTTGTAGAGTATTTATGTGATTCCAAAAATGTTACTATGTGTGTGACAGTGGATATTTACTAGCCCTTGGCTTTGAGTAAGACAATGGAAATAAAAGAGTGAATAGGTCACAGTCCCCTCTCATCCTCCTGGTGTCACTCACTCTCCCTTGTGTTCCTGATATTTTTTGCTTTCAGCTAAGTAATCATTTGTTTGAAGAACTTGCCATGGATGTGTACGATGAAGTCGACAGGCGAGAGACTGATGCAGGTGACTTAACGTGTGGCTTTATCTACTAAACTTCTGTTAGCAGGGGGCAATGCCAAGCTGCTAGCCTCAGTGTTTCACTTGCCCAATTTCTGATGTCCTGATAACGTGTGTGTCAACATGTACTTTTGCGTGTGTTGGCCTCAGAGTGTGCTTCCCTGAGTCTCCCTAGTAACACGTGAGCTGCGCCTCCCAACAGAGCAGTGACACCCCAGATGTGATGAGATTGTCTCTGGCTCTTTCCTCTGGTTAGTCTGGCTTGCCACGCAAAACCACAGCACCCTGGTAACCGAGACCACCGTCGTTCCCTTTCTTCCGGTCAATCCTGAGTACTCATCAACACGAAACCAGGCAAGTGGCTCAGTGTGAAAAGTAACTAGTATACTAGTAGTTTTGTGGGAATGGCTGTTGTCTCAGTGTGTCATTTTCCCAGGATAAGTATTTTAAATGATTTGATTGACTAAAATTTAATATTCTTTATATACATACAGATACAACTCACACAATGATAAGAATAGAAATAGATGTAAATAGATGACTGGGAAAGAATATAAAACAAAAATTATAAGTGGCTTGTGAAAAAATGTTTGAAACTACAAGTAATTGCCTGGCATGGTGACTCATGCCTATAGTCCCAGCACTCAGGAGGCAGGTGTAGGAGGACTGGAGTGTCGCCTGAGCTACAAAGTGAGCTCAGGGCAGCCTGAACTACAAAGCGAGACCCTGTCTCAAAAAACAAACACAAAAAGAATCTAAGAGTAAAGCAAAAGAAAATACATAATAACAAACTTTTTAAAAAAGACAACAAAAAATGAAATCATTACTAGAAAAAAAAGCATGAGTTACAACCATTTCATTTTATTTAGGTAGTGCAGGGTCTTGTGAATGCTAAGGAAGTACTCCATCACTCAGCTGTCCCTCCGGCCAGAGCCTTTTTTGCTCAGAGAAATAAATATGCATTGTAAAAGTTTTAACTGTTAAGAAGTTCTCTTACATACATGGCTTGAACCTATTTTCTTAGAAAACATTACTGTTTTGATTTGATTATGGCTGTGATCAATTACACTAGATATTGCTAGAAGAGTATAACAGGATTCTTACCAATAATCTTGACTAGTTTGGTGCAATTATGCCTGTATTTTTACAATGGGGAATGTTTTCAATTATTTTCTCCCCCTTAGGGCAGACAGAAACTAGCTCGGTTTAATGCCCATGAGTTTGCCACTCTAGTCATTGACATTCTCAGTGATGCCAAGAGGAGACAGCAGGGAAGTCCTCTCTCTAGTTCAAAAGGTAAGTGTCCAACATCTAAATGTCAACTCTTCAGGCCTTCAAAGATGTAAGTGTTAAATTTAAAGTTGAAATTAATTATGACAGCCATTGACATGATAACCTACAGTCTTGAGAGTTTTAATTATTAATATACTGTGATGAAAAGTTTACCCCTTTGAGCTCTGGTTAATAGTACTGTACAGTTAATAACTATTATTCAAACTTAAGTATGGGATTTTTTTCTTTTGGATCACTTTGCTTATAAAATTACACCCTGAAAATAACCCAGAAATTCAAATTAGATCCCACTAAAGATGTGAGAAAATAAACTATGTTGATTGAAGTCACATCTCAGCCTCCTATTGCTTATCTCCAAAACTGAGTTCTAAATAATTAAAATATGTTACGTTACTGTAACCTGTAGTTGTCTACAGCAAGAAGTATTACGAGTGAGAATTCCATTCTTGAGCATTTACTTCAAAGTGGCCTGTGGAGTCTTGTTCAGTAACTCATAGTCTTGACTGCATGCTGAGAAAAATACTTCCTCTGCAGCCCATTACCGTGTACCTGTTGGGTTTTTGCCTCCAATCACTATACTTTCTGATTATAAGGCATGTAAGTAGAAAAAATGTACCATCAAAATTAATCTGCAGTCAGCATCACATTCCCCAAACACAGGAATCATTCTGATAGCAATTTGTTCTTTCCTTTTCTTATTCACAAATATTTTAATAATTTCAACCACATAGACATAAAGAAATTCTGAGAAAGTGAATAAACTTTGGGGAAAGTACAGTGCCAAGAATCTTTGCATAAATGTGAAGTCTCAAAATATGTCCACTCTTAATTGAAGCAAATAATCAGAGATGTTGTTATGCATGATAGCAAAAACATTTGAAGTAACTAATGTTTGTTTGACACACAGACATCTTTTCAGAGAATATGTAATTATGTAGAATAAATTAATGAAATTTTAGTATAATCCAAATGTGGTAAAGAAAACATATTTACAAACATATAAAAGAGGATACCATGTGTAATTATATCTGTACAATTGTTCCTTGCCTGTACATTCCTTATTTGCAAATGTATCAACTTGCTAAAATTTACTGTGACTCTAAAATCAATACTCAAATAACTCATGTTACTCTCAGATATAGGCAGTGTCAAAAAATTTCAGTTAACCAAAGCACATTGCTGGCTGAGGTTGAACAGGCAAATCCTTGCCTCCTTATTATAGATCTCATTTTTATCCACAGGCATCCTTTTCATGGTCCATTTAGTGCTGTATTTTTCACATTTTTGTGCTGTGTGTGTGTGTGTGTGTGTGTGTGTGTGTGTCTATGACTCAGTCCTTCTTAGGCCATTTTTGTGCTTTTTCCCTAAGCATAGTAGTGAAGTCCAGTGTTCATATGTGCAAGAAGGCTTACAGAAAAATGTGTACTGGATGAGCTTCGTTCCAGCATGACTTTTACTGCTATCAGCCATGGGTTAAACATTACTGGATCAATAGTATATATTAAATATGGGGCCTTTAAATGAAAACACACATAAAACAGAGTTATGAGGGCCGGGCATGGTGGCTCATGCCTGTAATCCCAGCACTCGGGAGGCAGAGGCAGGAGGATGCTGAGTTCGAGGCTTGCCTGGGCTACATAGTGAGCTGAGGGCCAGCCTGAAGTACAAAGCGAGACCCTTTCTCAAAAACAAAACAAAACAAAACAGAGTTATGCATTGATTGGTTAATGATAATGTTGTGACCTAAAGCTGTCAGGAACCTAAACCTGCATTTCCTGTGGGAGCAGTGGTTTAGTGTGGGCTAGTGTGATCTTCACAGCAACTTTTGAGAACATAACTTCCAAGAAAAACAAGAATTGACTGTGTGTAACATATATGCTTGGGAAAAAAGACTAGAAAAGGTAGGTCATCGTAAAGCAATGACTAGCTGTTTCTGTCTTCCTTGGTCCTTAGCTTCCAGAATCTCTTGATGAATCTTAATCATATATTTGCATATTTTTAAATATTAATTTTAAGAATTAAAATAGGACCTAGTCCTTTTTTTGGTACCAGGGATCAAATTCAGGGTCTCGCACTTGCTAGGCAGGCGCAGCACCACTGAGCTAAATCTCTGGCATGGACCTAGTCCTCTTAAACCATACTTCATCACATACTCTTCTTGATTCAGTTGATTAAGTGCTATTGTTCTTATTCTTTGAGCACCTAGTTTCTTTCTTTCTTTTTTAGTTTTTGAGACAGGATCTCACTTTGTAGTTCAGGCTGGCCCTGAGCTTACTAGGTAGCCCAGGCAAGCCTCAAACTCACAGCAATCCTCCTGCCTCTGCCTCCCGAGTGCTGGGATTACAGGTGTGAGCCACCATGGTACCAGGAATCAAATTCAGGACCTTATGCTTGCTTGCACAGGAATCACTGAGCCAAATCCCTGGGCCAGTGACTTCACTTTAAAGTAGTGTGGTGTGTGATACTGATGCTGGTGGGCGTGAGCCACCACGCCCGGTGTTGTAGTATGTGGTTACTGGGGACTGAATTTGGGACTTTGTGTTTGCAAGGCAGAGGCTAGAACCACTGAGCTAAATCCCTGGCCTAAGAACCTAGTTTCTAAACTGGAGTTTAACAGTCTGCTTTCTTTCTGACTTGACATCACCTTGAAAGCATGTTACAAGGATAATCAAATCAGTTTACCTAACTCTTAGGTATAGAAATCTGGGAACTGGCCTCTTCAACCTAGCAGCTCCTTCCTCAGCCCTCCCCTTAATCTGCCCAGTAGGCCAGAGGAATGGTTAGATCGCTATACAGCTCTCCCTTGGGTTGATAACTTTTTCTGCTTATCCTCTATTGCTGCGACTACAATATGGCTATTTACTTACTGTCATTTTTCTCTCAGCCCTTTAAATGGTTAAACCAAAAAGTCATCCCAGTAGTTTTTTAGAAGGAAAAAAAAATGTTTAAGCCTGAAGTAAAGTCATTTTCTTCTGTTGATAGACAATGTGGAACTTATCCTGAAAACAATCAATAGCCAGCACAGTACTGAGAGTCAGGACAACGACCAGCCAGACTATGATAGTGTGGCATCAGACGAAGACACAGACTTGGAAACCACTGCAAGCAAGGCAAGCCGGCAGAAGGTGAGAGGACAAAGAGTGGATAGGTCTCTCGATCCTGCAGAACTGCCTCGAGGGCTCTCCCTGGGAAAGGTGCTTTGGTGGTAAAGTTGGGTTCACTGCCAGCCCAAGGTGAGCAGAGTGAAACTAAGGAAATAGTTTTAAAATTAGTGTTATTCATCCCTGAGTCAAGTGCTAAGGCACAGCCTTGCTATTGCAGAGTGACATCTCTGCATGAGATTCTAAATAGGGTCTACTTCTTTTCCCCAAGGATATAGCTGCCTGGGAGGAGGGATAACAGCTGTAAGAAGCACAAAGTCATATGTATCCTACAGAGAATGGGCAGGAGCCGGGAAAGTGAGAAGAAAGAAAGCGATGTGCTCCCAGGAGACCTTGTGAATGGGATGGCTCTTAGAAAGTGCCTTGAGTTGCCGGGAGCATTGTGCCTGTTGTGAAGGAGTCAGGGCAGGCCAGTCTAGGCAGAGAGAAAGTGAAGCCAAAGCCTCTGGAAGGGCCACTAACATGAGTAGGTCAACCTGAAAAGAGTGGGATTCTGCTGGGCTTGGTGGTACATACTTGTAATCCCAGGACTCTGGGAGGCTGAGGCAGGAAGATCACAAATTCAAGGCCAGCGCAGGCAAGTTAGTTATTTAACAAGATTCTATCTTAAAAAAAATAAATAAATAAAGTAAAAGGGGCTTAGTGCAAAGGCCCTGAGTTCAGTTCCCAGTAACACACACACACACACACACACACTCACTCACAAAAGTGAGGCTCAAGGTTACAACAGAAGGCAGATGACACAGACTGAAGAGCTGAGGTCTGGAGGACACCTCAGGTGGAGGGAGGGAGCCCAGGCCATGTTCCTGAAGGAGCCCAGGCAGGCAGCTATGAGCCACGTCAGGGCCTGGACCAGCAGGGAGCAGGGAAGGTCCCAGAGTGTGATTGGGGAAGAGGGTCACCAGGTCCTGAGTAACAGCCCCCTGCTGCCAAATCCCTGGGACTGGCCCTCTGAGGGGCTCTACAGACACAGAGAGAGAGTGAATAGATAGGAGGCAAACTAGCAAAGTCCAGAGTTTGAAGTGGAGAAATGGGCTCAGAGAAGAGGCATCTGCAATTTTCCACCTCACATGACTGAGAATGATGACACCATCGGCAGTGTCAGAGATAGCCCTGTGGGTCCCCTCAGGGAAAGCACACTACTGGGAACGCTTGGGTGGTGTGTCCTTTGTTGACCAACAGTCCCCCATATCTGCTCCCTCCAGCTGAGTTCTACCGTTGGCTGGAACATTCTCCCAGAAACCACCGGGAGGGTTCCCTCACCTCCTAAGCTCTACTCAATGGCTTACCTTAACATGCAGCCCACCACATCCCTACTTCAGCTCTTGCACCCCCCTCCTTGCTCCATTTTACCTGTTTCCACAGCACTAATCACCTTCAATGATACTTTATGTTTACTTGGTTTTTATTTTTCCCTCTCTCATTCTACTGGGATGTAAACACCATGGAAGCAGGAGTCTGTTTTCTTTTCTGATACATCCCAAGCACCTCGAAATTACCTAATGCTCAGTGAGAATGTTGGGTGAATAAATTAATGAAATGATAAATGAAAAAGGAAAATGAGCAAAAGATAGGCATGTAAGATAGGACAAACCTCTTTTAATAGTTATCAGCATAGATTGGTAGCCTCATGATGCCATTAGAAACTATTGACTAAAAAATTTTAAATAGCTGGATGTGGTAGCACACAGCTGTAATCCCAGCACTTGGGATTGAGGCAGGAGGATTGCCATGAGTTTGAGGCCGGCTTGGAATTGCATAGTGAGTTTAAGGCTACCCTGAACTATATAGTGAGACTCTCAAAAAAAAAAAAAATGTATAGTGACCCTACTTTTATGTTTCAGTTCTGCACATTCTCAGAAGCCCTGATTTGATTTAACTTTGCAATTCAGCTGGCATGACCAGAAGTGGAAATTCTTTAGCTGTTAGTCTTTAATGTTATCATCGTCTCAGATTGTGAACATTTTCCCCAATTTATTTTTAGAGCCTAGATTCAGATTTATCAGATGGACCAGTCACTGTACAGGAATTTATGGAGGTCAAAAACGCTCTAGTGGCTTCTGAGGCCAAGATACAGCAGCTAATGAAGGTGAATAACAACTTGAGTGACGAGCTGAGAATTATGCAGAAAAAGGTAACATGTTAATAAATGCCAGGATGATTGACTCTTTAATCCCATAGTAGAAGGAAGAATCTCAGGCATCATGCTGTGCTTAGAAGGAAGAAAAGCAGTTATTATAATAGACTTAGAAATCTTGGGCCCACACTTTTTGCAAGCAGGATGTGTGTGGATATTTCAGATGATGCAGCTCTGATTATATACAATCCTAAATAAATTCCCCAGATAGAGTAATCTTTGTCCTATTCTGGGCTAAGTGGGATCCTGGATGCCGGTGCATGGGTGTGATTCCTTCTGCTGCTGGTTCTAAAGGATAATCACACCATCAGACAGAGCAGGTGCAAGTCCTGGGCAGGTGATGCATTTTATCAGCATTGAAGCCCAGCCCACTCCCTACAAGAAGTGCTTTCCCTGTTTGTACTAATTCTGAGTTCTTCCCCACCTCACCTTGGCAACACTCCCATCCCTTATTAGTTACCAGTACTTACCACTTAAATGTGTGGTGTGCTCTGAGCCTAGAGCAGTCTGCCACAGACTAAGTTCTCAGTGAATAACAGAATACATTCCATCTGTACTAGCCAGAAATGTACTATAAGACACAATCCCACCTGGTTAGCATGTTCCCATTCATTACCTTTTAAGAGAATCAGAACTGCACGCATGCATTCACCCCTAAAAGGAATGTCGCCATTAGTAACAAAGCATACACTTAGGGGAATTACATGTGTAGTTCTTCATAAAAAAGGAAGTAGAAAATTCCCCAATGTTGCCTAGATTTTGTGGCTATTCCTCCCATTATTTAGACCTCCTCAAATGAGATCTTTATGCTTCCTTTAAATAGAAGCTAAACAGTGTATATAATCTGTGTCTTTAGACTGTCATTGAGGAATATTATAACAGATTTATTTTTAGGACCTAAATAAGAGGTACATTTGTTTGTGTCTGGGCCCTTCTTATTGCTGCTTCCAAAAGGAAGGCTACAGAACTAAACTGCTCTGCTTGCCTAGCAGATAAGCTGCATGCACCTTCACCTGGATTTTGCCAGGCCTTTTCTTGTGTACTTTGAAACCAGTTGCTCTGGTGCTGACGATGCAGGGATGAGAACGGCTACAGGCTGGTCAGCCTTTAGACAGACAGACACAGTTTGAGTCTCCCAGACCAAAGCATAGCAAGAGCCCCTTTGCCACGGAACTTGCACTTCTTCTGCCTTTTCCAAAACAGACGTTTAATAGATCATAGTTTGTCCCATTAATCAGACTGATAATTTTCTTGAGATGATTTCTGAAACACATTGATGTTGCCCATTGTAAATCAATCTATCAAGCATCACCTTCTTAATTCTTTAATGCTTCTTTTAGTATTTAGAAGTTGCCAGAGGTGACATCCACATATCTGAAAGCAAATGTCTTAAGCTTCTAAAGAAACATGGGCAAAATAGTTTGCTATTGTTCATTGATTATCTCTCCAGTTCTTAGAAATGCTTTTGATTTCCAAAACTATTGTATTATCTGTAACTTTTTATTTCCTGCCATACAAAAACAGTGTTGCCTGGTTCTTATTAAGATAAGCACCATTAAAATTTATCCAAAGATATCTCTAAATACAGAGTGCTAGCTGAGCATGGTAGTGCGCATGCCTGTAATTCCATCATTTGGGACACGGAGGCAGGAAAATCACTGTAAGTTCAAGGGCAACCTGAAATTACAGATTAAGACTGTCTCAGTCAGTCAGTCAGTGAGTCAGTAAATGCATACATATATTACACAGCACTAAAATTTTTAAAAACTGGAACCGAGAACTTGAGCTCATTTTAAAACACATTCCAACAGATTCTGGGCTGGGTGTTTCAGTCATGAACAGTATTGGCATGAAGTTTCCAATTTCAAGGTCTGATCTAAAGACCTGTTAACAGAGACTTTTCACATAGATAGGAAGACAGATGGAGCCTTCCAGTGACGTTGAGTCACTTAGCTCCTCATTCTTTGGACCCTGATCATGTCACTTAGGCCATGGGTCCCTGAGAAGTATTTTGGGAGGCCCCTTCCACTTATCTTATCCTGGAATGTAGGGATTCCCCTTGGCTTCTCAGGTTGCAGTGCAGCTGTTTCTCTTTGGAAAGGAGATTACAGATTCAAGCTATATCCCAAAAGCCTTGGACTATAGAAGCAGCCTGGCCATCCTCATGGCTTTTTTGAGGAGATGAGGCATAATCTTTGAGGCCAAAAACCAGGCTTTCATAGAGGTTTGGCACTACTAATACAAAGAGGTATATGTGTTTAGGTAGCAAAAATGTATTGATTTTATTTCAACACTGGGTAAAGTTTTTTTCTTTATAAAGTTGACTAAGTAGCATGATTTATATCTGATCTTTCACATTTAACAGTTGCTTGAAAAGGATCCTAATTAATGAAGAGGAACAGCTACTATTGGTGTATTGTTCACAGATCGGTGCTTTCTAAATAAAAATTGAAAATAACTCCTAACACTGCATGGGTTTGCTATTGGAAAAGTGAGGAGCTCCTGGTGCAGACATGGTTGCTTGTGGACTTAAGCCCTGGCCCTGGAGAGAAATCTGTTCAGAGTTCACAATCTGTCTGAGAGCAGACAGCTGAACTCATACCACACCCAGCTTGTAAAAATGTCACGGAAGATGAAGGCGCACCAAAGGGAAGGATCCTGTGCAGAATGGACACAGTTACTCGTATTTAAACTGCCAGATGTTTACAGAGCCCCACGATTCCTTTCTGATCCTTTAACCATGAAGGAGCCCACATGTGAGGAATGGAAAGAGCGTTCAGGGGTCCAAGTGGCAGTGTCTAACTAAATTGAGTAGTGCAGGCAGGTTAGCAGGTTCAAAGCCAATACAACTGTGTTCATGGTTTGTGAGTGACAAAGTGAAAAGAGTGAAAGGTCAAATGCTCCCGGCCTCCTGACCGAAAAATGACTGATCACCAGAGGGAAGCAAGTGTGCTACATGGATCATTCCTTCATACGAAGATGGCTAGCATAGTTGAATTGTTTTCCAGTTTTCTTTGTGATATGTCAGTATAGGCAATTTTCCATAATTCAGTTCTCTTTTTCAAAACTGCTGAACTGTTTGGAATATTAGAAATACTATAAAATAAAACCTATTGGTCATAATTTTTTGTTGGCTTTTGGAAATCAATAGCTGATCTCATATTTGCTAAGCTGAACCTCACTGTTATTCTTGCTTGCAAAGTGACTCTAGTTATCTTTGTGCTGCTTCCATGGTGTCTGCTGTCACTTTTGACATTTGCAAATTGCTCAGGGCTCTTTTGAAAATCAGGTTATTGGTTTTTCAGTGATGTTTGAATAGTCTCAAGCTCTTGCTTGAAACTGCCTTAGAACAATCCCGAGTACAACTTGTCTGTAAACATTTTGCAGCCTCTCCATAAGAGAACGTTAAGTGAGCATTCAGTTTTTTAAAAGTTGAGACTGCAACTTTCCCACATGCAGAAATTAAATTATTTAATTATTCTTTGTGATTGAGTTGTGTTTCACTCATTTCAGAAGGGAGATTTTTTTTTTTTTAATTTTTAAGTGCCTTACTGTAAACACAGCTAGCTGCTATTGTTGGTAACTGTATTTGTTTTTTAGTGTTTGCCTTGTCTGCTTGCTATGGAAAAACACAGTCCCACTGCCAAACATTTCTTTCAGCTTCACACACTTCAGACTGAGAATTCCAGCCTCAGGAAACAGGCCACAACCAATATATATCAGGTGCAAACTGGTTCTGAGTACCCAGAAACTTCCAACCACTCTTCCTTAAAGCGACGTCCATCTGCCCGGGGCAGTAGGCCCATGTCCATGTACGAGACGGGATCAGGTCAGAAACCGTATCTCCCAATGGGAGAAGCAAACCACCCGGAGGAGAGCAGGACAAGACTGCAGCCCTTCCCTGCGCACGTAAGTAACACCACTGGTGCTTCCGCTGTTCACTCTGTGAAGCCTAACTCCTCTGCTTCCTCTTCTGAGTCTGCAGACTACTGTGCCTCAACTTTGCCAAACTGGGCTCTGAGTGTTGCTGTGTGTTTGGTCTGTTAGTGTGTCCACAGAGGCTTGGAATCTTCTCACAAGCACATGGGGCCATGGACGGAACATCTTCCAGCCCATTTGGAGACTCTGGCTCTTACTCCACTCCTGCTCATCTTTTCTTTCCCTCATTTACTCCCTCCCCTTTTCCATGTGGGATTCCCCAGCCAGTCCCTGTTGGACCATTTGTGTGAAGTTTCCATTTTCCTCCTTTTCCAAAAACAAAAGCAAATTGTTGATGTCACTAGCAGAAGTGTCATCTTCAACATAGGGCTGTGGGCTTTTTTAAGGGACTGAACCCTTTTTGACTGCTTACATGTGAGCAGGTAGCGTCTGTGGCCCAGCACTTAGGCAGGTCCAGAAGGTTCTGTCCACTGTGCTCAGTGTGCCTACCAGCTTAGCCTCCACCTTCTCTACCCTTTTCCCTAAAGGAGGCTTGGCCTTGTTGCCTCCTGAAAATGAAGTAGCATGCTACCTCCAACTTGGAAGGGTTAAACTCCAAAGATTGTTCTGTAACAGGGTTCTAATAATCTTGTTTTACAATGGTATAAGGATTATGTTATGAGGTTTTTAAATATTGTATATCTTTTGGATGAATTTATTATAAAAATGTATGTTTTGACAGAATGTTATAAAATTGTAAATGTCTTTATGTGATGCTTTATTCAGAGAGTACTATTTTTTATTTGAAGTGTTAAAAAGTTATTCAGTTAAATTGTATAGGATTTCAAAAATGCAAAGTAGGGGCTGGGGATTTAGCTCAGTGGTTCTAGCATTTACCTTGCAAGCTCAAGGTCCTCAGTTCCATCCCCAGTACCTCCCATACCACAATGCTGGGCATGGTATGTTGTCTGTAAAGGTGGTCCCTCACCCATATCACACCCACCAGCAATCAGTAACACATACCACAATGCCGGGTGCCATGGCTTAGCCTATAATTCCAGTTCTTGGGAGGCAGAGGCAGGAGGATTGCTGTGAGTTCAAGGCTACCCTGGGCTACACAGTGAGCTCAGGGCCAGCCTGAACTACAAAGATAGATCGGTCTCAAAAAAAGAAGAAATAAAAAGTAGAAGATAGTCTATTAAATACTAGATTATTTTTGTCAAATTTAAGAGTGGTAAAATTGCAGTATTATGTTCATTGTTTCAACTTCTCTTTAAATTGTGTCGTTTAATGGAAATGCTGTAGAAGTAAATAAAGAATCATTTTTGTATAGCTAAAAACAATTTAGAAGAAGCAACCTTTCACAATGTACTTTTTTATTTTAGAAAAATTAAGAATGTAAGGATGTTATATTGCAAAGTTTCTGTAATTGTGGTACTAAAGATTAGAGTGCTGGGTACACCAATAATCATGTGTATAGCTTCTCATTTCATATTATCAGTCCTGATTGAAAAACAAGTATTCTAGGCCACGCATTAAAAAAACTATTGGCAAACTTGACACATATGCTATATATTATCTTTTCCCATATGGAAAAGTAGGCTTGACTAAATTCAGGGTAATTTGCAGGAGGCATTTCACCAAGGGGTAGATGTCACCGGGGCCCCACTAGCAGCTGTCACTGAGATCTCGGGACTCACCTGGTACAGTGTGCTGTTCTCTAGGAGTCTCCTCCTGGCGCCAGGGCAGGTGGTTGGGGACTTGTTTGTTTTGTGTTTTCCCGAGTATGTTTCTCTTTCCCCTTCCAGATCGGGAGGAGTGCGCTTGTGACCTCCTCTTCGTCTCTGCCCTCCTTCCCCTCCACACTTTGCTGGTCAAGGGACGAAACCACGCGAAGGGTTAAGTACACTCCGAACGGTCTGCTCTGCAGGAAGGCAGCGCTGCTGGGCGCGTGCACTGGCCCTCCTGTCCTGTCCTTGCTAACCGCCCTCCCTCCTGCATGAGCAGAACTTCCCTTCTGGTTTCTCACAGCCCCGCAGATGTGCACTTCCATGTGCCACGCACACATACCTGCGAAGGTGATCTCCCCTTTGTCTAACTCCACATTCCTCATTTGCATATTCTGTTTAACAGAAATCACAGATCCCCTATAACATTTATTCTGAACATACTGTACTGTCTTTTTAAACAATCATAAAATTAGCTGGCTGCTGGTTAAATATTGGTATAGGGCAGATCCATCCAGTTTGTTCAGAGCTACAGTTATCATATTAAAACTTTTCTTTGGACTAGCATAAAAACATGGTTTTGAAAAAAATCCCAAGCTATTTATGTCAGCACCGTACCTGACAAGCCAAGACTTTACAGACCTGGTACCCTCAGTGAGAATTTTTAACACTTAGCAGCAGCGGAGAACTACATGCAGCCATGAACATAAAGCTTTTTATTTGGTCAGTCAGACCCCACTTGCTGGTGTGTAATTCACTCTCTCCAGAGCAACCCAGTACCTGTGTAGCTCCTTGGGAATAGTTAGGCAATGCATAAAGCACCTTATGCCCAATATTTTAGTAAGCCAGTAAAGATTTAAGTGGCTTAGTCACTGTTTCAGAAGACACCATCCGTAAATGAATGAATACTTCCATGCCCTGAGACAGCACCTTTTAGAGCTTCCAGTAATACAGTACCCCAGTTCTGGCTTAGTATTTTTAATTTTTTTTTTAATATGAGTAGTGTGACAGGTGTGAGGAGAGAAGGTGATAGGGGTGAGGGACCACTTTTACAGACAAGGTGTAATTTTCACTGGGCTGTTGTCCATTCCCTTCACACCTGGGAATGGTCAGAGAACCTTCTGACCATTGCCAAAGGCATATGGCTTCCTATGGTGTTGGGATTTTTTTTTTTTTACTGCATTTTGAAGTAGTCTGTTAAACACAGTTGTCAATATGTAGTGCTTAAAATCTGAAATAGGGGCGGAGATGTAGTTCAGTGGAAGACAACTCCCTCTGGGCCCTGGGTCCAATCCCCAGCACCAAAACCAAAAAAACTGACATTGAATTATAATATTTTCATTCCAGTGAAACTAAGGACAGCAAAATAGTAATGAAATAATATCTCATTTGAAATTTTGTTATTAAGAATCAAATAAACCTATGTTATCTCCTACTCATTTTTGTTTTTTAAAAATAATTTTTAGAGGCTTCGAAAATCATTGCAAGGACTGCTTACTGAGATAGTTTTATACAAAATCAACGGTAGTCATTTAAGTTGATGTTCTTGCCCACTCCTGACAGCACCATCATGGTATTGTATTCTTTATAGCACGTCTGTATTCAGAGAAAACTACAAAACTGTCAAATAAAATAAACAACCAGCACCAGCTATCCAATAACTTTTCTATTAACAGCTTTGAGAGCAGCACTTTTAACCAGTAGCTCTTGGCTTTGCATGTTCACAGTAATTTTCATAAAATTAAATACTGGCTCCATTGAAAATTTTGTATGCTTTTGTTGAGATCAATGAAGGACTTAATGTGTAAGCGGCTGATTTTCTGAATGGTGGTGGCTGTTCTTGAGAAACCTTTCCTGAGCAATTGTCATGGGTATAGGAGTCGTTACTCTTCTAAAATGTTTAAATGAAATTCAATCTGTTTTTTATCATTGTAATCCATTTACATCAAGGAAGGAGAAAAAAGTCATAAAAATGTGGAATTTTCTAGGTTTAATTTTGTTTTCTAGATTTTTTTTTCCCCCTCATGGAGCAACTATGAATGAACTTTCCAGTATAATTATTTAAATGCAATTTTTTTTCTCTTTATGTGTGAGTGAATGTGTACACAAAGAAAATAAATATAAAGGTTAGTCAAACATTCCCTGTGAAAGGTAAGAAGGATTTGGGGGGTGTTTTGGTTTTCTGAGATCATGTCTGGAAGGTGGCACAGGTTATGGTATCTGGTCTTTCAGTAGCCAGTAACCCAGTGATTTCATTCATAAAGCCAGCTCTAAGTTGTTCATCAAGTGAAGCCAAACTACTTATAGGTAGGACATACAAATAAAGGAATATTAAAATTAAATTTGCCTGGGGTGTAGTTTCTTGGTAAATCACTTGCCCTGGATTTGATCCTCAGCACTGGGGAAAGATGAAAAAACCATTTCATAGAATTTAGCTTTAGAAACTCCCCAGATGGCTCTAACTCAAAGCTTGCATCACATGCGAGATGAATTTTAGCAGATAAAGTAAGAGTTTATATTGCATTTAGGACCCCAGAGCAAGAATGTTCTGATAAGGTGAGTAGGAAACTAAACAGCCCATCTTAGTAGCAAATGGGAAGGGCCTCAGCAGACGGAGAACGTTTACCTTGGGAGAGGAAAAAAATGAGGCTTTGGAGACGGGAATCAAAATGTAGTGTGATTGGGGAGGCACCCGTCCTGGTCTGGCCAGGATTATCAATAATTAGACCTATGTAGCCATCCTTCAACTGAGTTACTCTGAAGTAGTAATTCTTTTGGATGAAACTAGATTGCCTCCCTGTTTTTAAACAAAGCTCTTAAAGTTATTAGCTTCACTGTATTACAGCATCTGTAAAAGTCCTTAGTCACATGTTTTGATTAAGTTGGTTTGAACTCAAGGTATAGATATAGAAATAGCTCTTATATTTTGCAAGGTAGTCAGGTTAGGTTGGGACACTATCTAGAACACTTATCTGTTCTAGATAAAGAAATTCTTGAAACATTATGGATAAAATAGATACTGTGCCAAAAAAGGGACCAGAGATTTAGCTCAGTGGTGCTGCCCCCTGCCTCACATGTGCAAGGTCATGAGTTCCATCCCCAGTACAGAAAAAAACAAGGGGAAATAGTTTCATTAAACATTCCAGAGCTAACAGTCCGCTTCAAAGGCATGTGGTCCCTTCACATTTTGGCAGTGCGTCATTTGCTCAAAACTTTGGGATTCATCTTAACATCCCTAATCCCATTTAAAAAATCTCCACATTGGGGCCAAATTGCTGTACTATAAGAGGTAGGTATTTCTGGAAGCAGATACAAGTGGTTTCAAACTGCATCAGTCCAGGCTAATCCATTTTGCTTCACGAACAACGTACGGCTATAAACTAATACTGCATGTTTTCCCTGGTGCTTCACAAAAGCTGTTTCTGAAGCAGTTCTCAGAAAGCTGCAAGTGCTTTGATTGGCAGCAGTCATCCAAGCCCAGGTTTGGAATATTGGTGATACCTTAGAGGACACAGGTGTCCTGAACTCTTGGTCTGTTTTTCTAGAGATGTGTCCTTAGGTGGACACTCAGCTTTTTTGACCCTTAATTTTTTCATCTGGTGTTAAACCAGATAATCTGCAGGTAATTTTCAGCACTGAATATCAGGAATCATGTAAGTGCTGGGATGTCTGTTTCTTGCCCCCTCCACTATACTGGGAATTGAACTTAGCCTTGCACATGGTAGGGAAGCTCTCTGGCACCAAGCTACATTCCTAACCCCCTTTTTTGAAATTTTTATTTTGTGACAGGGTTTTGATGTTGCCTAGGGTGGCCTTGAACTTGTGATCCTCTTGCTTCAGACTACTCAACATGTAGGGTCACAGT
Organism: Thryonomys swinderianus; assembly: GCA_004025085.1. NCBI lineage: Eukaryota > Metazoa > Chordata > Mammalia > Rodentia > Thryonomyidae > Thryonomys > Thryonomys swinderianus. The sequence continues at coordinate 15,920 of PVIC010013795.1, read as the reverse complement.
CGTGCACCATCATGCCCAGCTATATGTCTGCTTATTTGACTGGGTCTCATTATCTTGTTGGTTTGTTAATATGTACCAAGAATCTGTTTACACGCACGCGTGCACGCACCCAGTGCCCTGGGCTGAAGATTTAGCTCAGTGGTTCCAGCACCTACAGCTTAAGGTCCCTGGATCTATCCCCAGTAACCATTTACAGCAATACTGGGCATGCTGACTCATGCCTACCAGCCGTCAGAACCAATACCATAATGCTGGGAGTGGTGGCTCACGCCTGTAATCCCAGAACTCAGGAGGCAGAGGCAGGAGGATTGCTGAGTTCAAGGCTTGCCTGGGATACATAGTGAACTCAGGGCCAGCCTGAAATACAAAGTGAGACCCTGTCTCAAAAACAAAAAAAAACAGTACCCAAAGAAAGAAACTGTTGTGTGAGATCTAGTGTTCATCTTTTACTAAATTTTCAGAAAAGAGTTGGCTCCTATTCCAAACAAGATCTAATAGGCAATGCTTCCCTGTGAAGAAACCTCTCGTTTTCTAAACTAATGTGGTCCCCCTCTCTTACTTGTAGGCTTCCAGGCTGGAGAAACAGAATAGCACACCTGAGAGTGACTATGACAACACTCCCAATGACATGGAGCCAGATGACATGGGGTACATCTGTGGGAAGAGTGTGGTTGGAGGGGGAAGCCCTGGCAGGCCTTGACCACCTAAGCCCTTCTCCCTTTTTCCGGACCTGGAATGTCTTAAAATATTCAGGCATATATTTGTAATTTATGATTTCTCACCTCACATCTTTGCCATGAGGGCTTTTTGTCCTTTGACCAGCGTGTTAGAAACATCTCTGAGTATTTGTAGCACACTTAATTTTTTTACTTCATAGCAAAGTTGACATTACGCTCTCCATTTGTAACCCCAAAGGATTGTCTTCACTCGAGATAGCTTTTAATGCTATACCCTTCCCACTGCAGTTACTCCCTCCCTGTGCTTCATGCTTTTTGTGAGTGCCTAACTGCCAGCCCAAGGATAGAATGAGAAAGCCTCTGGGGAAAGCTGCAGCTGCCGCTTGACAAAGCAGATTCTTGCCATTAGTTTCCTGCTAGACAGGATAAGGGAAGCCACAAAACCAGCCTGCTGTGTGTTCAGCCAGTGTTGAAGATGTGGCTCCGAGAAACTAAAGCAGCTACCAGACACCTGTCACACTCAGCCACTTCTTTACTGTTCACAGGTCTGGCCGAAAGGGCAGGCAGAGGAGTATGGTATGGCTAGCCGAAAGCTCAGTACCAGATACGACAGAACCCCACACTTCCCTGAGCCCCACACTCCCCAGCACTGAAGATGTCATCCGGAAGACTGAACAGATCACCAAAAACATACAGGAGCTCTTAAGAGCAGCCCAGGAAAACAAACATGACAGGTAAGGAAGGTGCTATAGTCCTGGGCTGGGAAAGCATGTGTTCATGCTCCAAGAGGGATGCCACTTAGGTTCAGAATGAGGTTTGTTTCTAATTTGCTGGCTTTTAGGTAGATGAGAACTTAAGAACAAACATGTAAGTTTGGTTTTGTTTGGGGTTTTTACATAGTATTTTTATTTTACCCCATTGTGTTATGAAGTTCCCAGAAATAAGTGTATTTGGAACGACGGTCCAAGTTCTCAGGAGAACTAAGACTTGGGGAAAGAAGCTATTTCACAATTTGTAGGTGATTCTTCTGGCCAGCACTGCTGCCAGAGTTGCCCTCAGCTAGGGATGTGCTTTCTGAGACAGAGACATCAGGAGAGGAGCCTGATCTCTTCTTTCTTGCCTGCCTTGTGTGCGTGCAAGCGTGCACGTATGAACTTCTGTGATCCTCCGCTGTGAAGGGAGAGTCTGCATCCTTAGATCAGAAGCATAGCCCACAGCGATTTCTTCCTGGAAGGAAGGGACTGGCTCTTGCGCTATTGATCCTTTGATCTCCGAGAACAAAAATGTAAAATGTTCTGTAGGATGTCCTGATTTCCCACGGTAGGCTGGACCTAGAGGCACTCATAAAATATTGTTTACCATCTTTCCTTTGAATTTGATAAAGCAGCAGTTTATTTGTTGCCAAGAAAAATGTCACATATTAAGTCAGCAAAGCTGAGGACTTCAGTGAGGAGCCCGTACCCTCTGCTTTCTGGGAGCACAGTGCTTCTCCTTCCCTTGACTGCTCTCTGCTTCATAAAAATACAGCTGTGCCTGGGAATGTGGCACATGCCTGAAATCCCAACTCCATAGGAGACTGAAGCAGGAGGATCACAAGTTCAAGGCCAGCCTGGGGCAGGTTAGCAATTTTTTGGGACCCTGTTTTAAGCTGGGAAAGGCTAGCGATATAGCTCAGTGGTGGAAGGATTGGCGAGTGTGTATGAGGCCCTGGCTTGAGTTTGCAGTTCCACTAGGAGAAGAAGATGCGTCCATGCCTGGAGTTCTCTGTGTTCCTGACCCTGCTGTGCCATCCTTCTATCCGTACCTTCTTTCTCACTTACCCAGCTCTGATTTGTCCTAGTATGATTTCTATCCATAGAGGAGTAGAATAGCATGTTTCTTTTCTTTTCTTTTCTTTTTTTTTTTTTTTTGAGACAGGGTCTTGCTTTCTAGTTCAGGTTGGCACTGAGCTCACTATGTAGCCCAGGCAAGCTTCGAACTCAGCAATCCTCCTCTCTCTGCCTCCCGAGTGCTGGGATTACAGGCGTGAGCCACCACGCCCGGCAGCATGTGTTTCTTGAAAGATAAAAGTTAGTCTCCAGGGATGGACAGCTGGAAGCTCCGCAAGGAAAAGAAGAACCTGCACAATTCTACAGCCTCCTTTTGCAGGAAGTTTGTAGCTGTTGCCCTTTCTCATTTCCTAAACATTCTCTTTCTGCCATGCCTCTCACATGTTGCATTTTGAAAGCACCTAGCACCTTTGGCCAGGGCCACAGCCATAGCAGAGTGACCTGTATCTTACTGTACAGAGCAGAGTGTCTCACAGTTTTCCACAGTACAGTTTTGACAGTGTTTTGAGTAATCTTTATGCAAGGATAATTCCTTCCTGTGTACTCTCTCGTGCATTTTTCAGTGTGCCTAAATGTTCCTTTCTGCCAGTTCAGAAGTGCTGGTATTTCAAACTGAAAATTTGTTTGCATTATATTGCTCTCTTTGATAGCCGTCAAAAACATAAATATCTATCCTGAGGCTATTTCTGGCTTCAAAGATTGGGTATGTGGTTCAATTTGGGAAGATTCTTTTATTTTAAAGATGTAAAAGTCCACTTAACACATTTCATGACCTGATTTATTTCTTTAAGACCATGAGGGAATGACTTATGGTTTTGGTTTAAAACCAGAATTGGCTTAGGAAATTTATATTTTATAAACTGTTCAAGTTCTATTAGAATCTCTGTTTACTTATACATCCAATATGCTTTCATTTATAGCCTCGCATTATATTAATGAAAGCCTTGCCTGTTCCTGTTGCTTTCTGGTTTTGATTTGTTGCTCCAGCTCATGCCAGGTAGAACTATGATCCGTGCAGGCTCTTTGAGGCTTGGTCCTGGTTCTTGAGCCCAGTAAGCCCCCTGCAGCCCCTCTTCCTCATCTGCCTTACCCTTGTTGCTTCCAATATTACAACATATTAGGCACTAAAGCTTTATTTGATGAAAGCACCAGTTAGAAATTATGGACAAAACTCCCTCTGACAGAGGAGGAGACCTCCTCACTCACCTACACATGCTTTCTTTGGTGGCTTATCCGCAACTTCTCAAAATAGTTTGTGAGGAGTAAACTTTCAAAAGATGGCCAGAGGAAAAATTTCTTCTCTGATGGAGAAAGGGTGAGTTCTATTTCTCAAAATGAAACCGTAACCAACAAAACAAAATACAGCATGGAACTCGGGTTTGGCTCTCAGCTGCTGTGGTATTAGTGGGCACCAGTGATTGCTGTGGATGTGGTCCTCTCTGCTTTCTGAGAGTCTCTGGGGCTAGATGGCCTTTTGTCCCTTCACTTCTGCAACTTGCTTCTTGTTTATTGGCTTTTTGGGTTAATGCATCAAATATGGATCTGACTGCTCACAAAGGTAAAAGCTGGGATTCCCAATTTGAAGGCATTTTTAGATAGTTATAAACTATTTTCTTGAAATGCGATGACTTTAAAATGTAGGCAGGATTAATTAAAATAGTTTTGATACTGAATTTCTTGAAAAGATGAAGTACAGAGATGGCGTATGATAATCTTTATTGAGAATCCAACTTCATGGTAAAAATAATGTCATGGTAATAAAAAAAGGGAAACCAAACTTATGTATTTAGAGGGTGGGGGATTGTGGGGTGGGTAGGGGAATGGGAAAAAATGAGAATTAAATTGTGTCATTTACTGGTACAAATTCCCAATTTTTTTTTTTTTTTTTTTTTGAGACAGTCTGGCTTTGTAGTTCAGGCTGGCCCTGAGCTCACTATATAGCCCAGGCAAGCCTCAAGCTCAGCAATCCTCCTGTCTCTGCCTCCCGAGTGCTGGGATTACAGGCATGAGCCACCATGCCCGGCACTGTGGTATGTGGTGTTGATTGCTGGTCAGCATGAGTTACCATGCCCAGCACGGTATGTGGTTACTGGGATCGAACTCAGGACCTTGGGCTTGCGAGGCAGGTGCTAGAACCACTGAGTTAAATCTCCGGCCCCCAAATTCCCAATATTGAGTATGATCGTGATGTGTATATACAATGTACCAATAAAGATAAAGATGAACTAAGAAAAAGGGGTGGGAAACATTGTTTCTTGAGGGCTTTAAGTCTGTGATGAATGCTGAATGGCATTTGGTTCAGTGTTTTAGAAAGAAAAGTTTAAAACATGGTGCTGTGGGCTCTTGTGTTGGGTCAAATGCAGCATTCACAGCAGTATTTCCTAACATGCTAAAACAGCCCAAGAATGCTCTTCCACTTCCCGTGTCCTCGCCTGCGTTGGTGGTATAGTGCTGAGCATAGCTGCCTGCCATTTCTCATATCCTGCATTATGTATGAGTCCCGAATACAAAGCCCAGGCTCAGCAGCACTGCCATATCTAAGAACTATCACTTGACACCATCCTCTGATTGTGTTTTTGATGGTTCTGGGGATTGAATGCCTTACGCTAATCTTATGCTCCACCCACGACTGCCCTTTCTTATCACAAGATAGATGACCACTCATGAGCGAAACGAGGCTTCCTGTAAAGAGAGATCCATCTGTGGCCCCTGTGTTTAAGCTCAGCCCTCCTCTTACACTTGTGAGACATGTCTTCTTCTCTGAGTCAGTTTTCTCACTTCAAAATGGGTGTGATAATAATCCAAGCTCACAGACACATAGAGCATAAGTGAGTCTCCATAAGGCAGTGTTACATGTGGGGCTGGAATGTCTAAGATGCCTGGAAGGAAGGATTTAATGGGCGGGTTTTCTTAGGGCTCATCAACATGAAAGAATGCTGACAGCATTAAACATCTCACAAGCAAGTATATGGTGGCTTTGTGAGAAGTAACTAAATGTCTGGATGAATATGGGAAGCAGACCTCAATATTTTCTGTTTGCAAAAAGTAAAGATTTTGACATTTCACGTCAATTGAATGAAAGGAATTTAGAAGGGTCTGTTGGTTACATGACACATAGGTATGGGTGGGAGTTTAGCTCAGAGGTTCTGGAGCCTGCCTTGCAAGTGCAAGGTCCTGAGTTCAATGCCTCATACCAAAAAAAAAAAAAAAAAAAGACACATAGGTATTAGACATGTAGATTCGGATCATAATTTCAAAGAATTTTTTCAGTCCTTTATTTTTCACTTTTGTGGGCTTTTTGTGGGCTTTGGCATGGAAATCCTTGTTTCTCTTGTCTCTCTGGAAATTAGGGAGATGAAACATGTGAGAAGAAAGGGAACAGTTTGCGAAGGTATCTGTGAATGTCTGGATTCTGTGTTGTGGTCTCACCGAGCTAGTGAGGATGTGACCCTGCCCTATAACTGTGTGCCTCTGTTGGTGTGTGACACGTGGTGGCACATAGACCAGAATTTTCAGGCCCCCGAGAATTTCATGCCTTGGAATCATTTTTGACTGTCTTTAACCTCTTCAATATTTTGCAGTTATATTCCCTGCTCAGAGAGGATACATGTAGCTGTTACAGAAATGGCAGCATTATTCCCCAAAGTAAGTTACTCCAACTCACTTTTTTAGATCCTCTTAAGTGAATAAAAAATTTCTTTATGGTGTTTATATTAACCATCTTGTAGCACAGAGTTTTAAATATGCAATCTAATAGAGCATGGAAGTATTTCTGTTCTCCGTGAATATTGACTTTAATAAAAAAAAAAGGAACACCACAAGAGGTGGCTCACACCTGGTCTCCTTAGCAAGACCCTGTCTTCAAAAAAAAAACCTAGGAAATTATAAGACTAGGATATACAGGCCAAATACTAAAGGGCAAAACATTAATAGAAACTTTATCTGAAATATGTAACCTACTGCCAGAGGTGGTGGCCCACGCCCATAATCCCAGCACTCAGGAAACTGAGGCACAACTCCTTGATGCAATTTAGAGGTCAACATGAGCCACACTGAGTTAAAGACTAGCCTGAGCCACAGAGCAAGACCTTATCTCAAAAAAGAAAGAGGGGCTGGAGGATTAGCTCAGTGGTTCCGGCGCCTGCTTCACAAGCACAAGGTCCTGAGTTCGATCCCGGGAAACCACATACCATGCTGGGTGTGGAGACTCATGCCCACCAACAATCAATACCACATACCACAGTGCCGGGTGTGGTGGCTCACACCTGTAATCCCAGCACTTGGGAGGCAGAGACAGGAGAATTGCTGAGTTTGAAGCTTGCCTAGGCTACATAGTGAGCTCAGAGCCAGCCTGAACTACAAAGCGAGACCCTGTCTCAAAAAAAAAAAAA
>PVIC010013794.1:0-37543 GCA_004025085.1 Thryonomys swinderianus | reverse complement strand
CCTTCATGATTTCTGGCCAATCATGATGCATCTCTTTTGACCTTGCGCAATCTATGTTCATTTATGATTATATGTATTCAGCTGATTTGGGTTTTTTTGTTTTGTTTTGTTTTGTCTTTTTTTGAGATAGGGTCTTGCTTTGTAGTTCAGGCTGACCCTGAGCTCACTATGTAGCCCAGGCAAGCCTCGAACTCAGCAATCCTCTTGTCTCTGCCTCCCGAGTGCTGGGATGACAGGCGTGAGCCACCATGCCTGGCCAAAACCAGCTTTTTAAATTAATGATAATTTGCAACTTCTGCAAGATAGCCAAGATTTTCCATGTGAATGTTATCCTGACATGAGCTCTGTTGGTCTTTCGGGATGACCAAGCAGAACAGCCAAGGGTATATTCTAAAGAATGAACTAGAAATCTGCATCAGTCTACTACGGAAAATGACCAGATTGTGTAGTAGTACTGCATAATTATGATTAGAGTGAGAGAGTCAGGCCATGCAAAGTGTTTTTCTGTCTGCAAGTGTAGCTTTAGTTATATGGCAGAGATATCATATAGGATTCGAGGGTCTCAGGGAGTATCTGTCACCTGGGGAATCTTGGCAAAATTCAGTTCTTAGAAGTTATACATCTGAGGTCTCCATTTTCTTACAGGCTGTAAAATAATATTGGTCACACCATACAAAGATTGGATATTCCTTGGTTTTTGTTTCCCTTGTGCTGTTTTCAAAGCCAGAAAAAGATGAGAGCTTCTCACATTAGATTTCTCTGGTTCTTCTGTCATAGTTCATGCTTTGAAGAATTTATGTGATTATATTGGAACTCATGTAATCTAGTGTAATATCTTCATTTTAAACTCTTTACCTTAGTCATATCTATAAAGTCCCTTTTCTGGTCTAAGGTAAATCTGCATAGGTTCAGAGGTTTAGGTCAAGGATATCTTTGGGAAAGGGGCATTATTTTGCCTATTGTAGCTAATAGTTATTTTAACTCATTTTAATCAGAAATTAAGTTAAAACAAGTACAGGGAATTGGAGTAATGTTACAGAATGAGGAAAGCTTAAAACTTAATTTATGTACTAGAATGCAAAGATACAAATCTGACAATATCAAGAACTGACCTTGATATGGACAAGTGGATTTATAGGCTACTGGTAAAAACATTCATTGGTTTATAGAAAAACATATTTTCACATGCATATGTTTTTCAATTATTTTTAAATGAAAATGTTTATTCACCAGAATCATCATGATCATTGTTTTCAGGGGGACAGTGATAGTTAATTGGTGATGTCAAGAGTAAGAAAGCCCCAGCTAAATCAGATTAGTATAGTTCTAGGTGTGGCTGAAAGTATCTCCTGAAGACAGAGACCCACCCTGGGTATGAGTGCCTCAACCACTAGTTTTGTAGTTTGAAAGGAGTGAAAGGGAATCAAAGAAGGAGAACTCACTTCTTCTCTTTTCAGAAGGAGCTCTGAAGAGCTCCTTCAACTTCACCCTGGACATCATCACTTAGCTCTCAGCACAGATTCTTCAGCTTTTCATTGCAGACTCTTGGCCTCCTGATACAGACTCACATGGGACCGAACAGTGAGCCCCAGACCTTCCAGCTGTCGCTGAGTCCTTCCCATCCAGAAGCGGACAGCTCTTGTACACTCTTCCACAACTCTGGCACCTGCCAGTGTAAGTCCACCTTATAAATTATCATATGTTTATTTATCTTGCATTAAATCCCTTTCTCTATTGAGCACTGACTGATGCAAGGGCAAAAAAGAATAAGGCTTTGTGTAGTTATTTTATCTGTGATATTTGTATTTTTAAGTATAGAAACATGTAAATGTAAAATCCTTTTTACAATGTATAAAATAGAGCTATCATAACATAAGAAAAAGCAGATGTTTATGTATACATGCTCACCAAACTATTTTCTAATAATTGTTCAAAGGAGGGGATGATAACTTTAATGGAAAACAAAATTGTGCCCAATGCCCGCTGATACAACTGGAATGCAACTTTGATGGGCATACTACCTACGTGGCTGTGTTCCCAGTAAAGAGCGCGGTCGTCATTGCAACAGAAACCATTTGGCTGAGGAAGCCTACAATGTCTTTTATTGCTCCCCTTATCCTGTTTTCTTGAAGGTACCTTATTGGAGGTTACTAGTGCTATGAAATGCAACTCTACACCTAATTTCCACACAACTATAACTGTCCATGGTTTTATGGATTGTGAAATTTCTTAGGAACAAGGAGACCAAGATCTCCTTAAAAATTGAGGTTATTCTTTAAAATTTTTGATATAATTTAACAAATACACATATACATAGGGTACACAATAATGGCATGTATATGTGTGTAGTGTAGAATGATTGGGTCAAGCCAATTAATAAATCACAGGTTTGAGGAATTGGATGAAATTGTTTAGCATCTGATTCAGGGAATTAGACTCCTCATTTCTACTTACCAATGTGCATTTATCCCGCAATATTTCCTTCCTTCCTACTTTCCTTCCTTCATCTTCTCTATCTCTCTTTCTCTCTCTCATTCTTTTCTCTTCTATTCCCTCTCACCCTGCCTTCCTTCCTTCCTTCCATCCTTCCATTCTTCCTCTTCATCCTGGAGATGAAACTCATGATCTTGTGCATGCTAGGCCATTGTTGTAACAGTTATATCCCTGGCTTTTCATTCTCCTGAATGAGTTTATGAGGTACATATTTGGTAGATGTATACTGTTGAAGAACCCTGTATAATGAAATGGCTTAGTTTCACAGAGCAATATCTTTACATCTCATATATTGGCTCTTTGTAAATCAAATTTCTCCAGCCCTCATCAACTTCAGGTACAATTCAGGTCATCTTGCAATCACATAGCTGCAGTTTTAAGATACACTCCTAAGAACTATAGAGTCTCTCGTAGGACCCCGCAGTTATGATTAATATTCCCCTCCTTGATCATGAACCAATGCAATCTATTCATAGCAGTCTTCTAGACACAGAATCTCCCCCCCGTCTTTGGACTCTAATTGCTCTGTCCTACTTCTTTGCCTAGAGACCTACCAGTGCTGCATGTTGGCTTCTAATTTCTTCTTCCAATTAGGATTCCAATTAGGTGGTCTCTTGAGAAGGGGAAAAATTCATTTGGTTTTCCTTTGATATTCGTGGAGTAAGATTTCTAGGTTCCCAAAATAAAAGGATTCTTTGTTTTCATCAACCCAGTCATTTTTCTTCCCAGTCCTTAGATATACACTGGGCATATCAGATGGTCAGATTCCAACTGATTACTCTGTCTGCCACTTCCCTGCTTATGAATCCAGTGTTCTGGTGAATGCACAGGCTTTGTAGGTAAAAGGGCCAGTAGTAAGGTTTCAATTTCTGTTTTGGTAATGTTCTCCTAGGGTCTCCAAGTGGTCTTTTAGAAATCTTCCTCAATATGAGAATCCTAATAAATAACTATATCTCAATAGTAGCCATAACTGTGCATCACCTTTTTACACTCTGTGATAGAAATTACCTTTTTAAAATCTCTGAAATTAAAATTAACTTCATTTGAAAGTTAAATCCAAGAATGTAGATCGTGATATAAAATAAATATTCTATTTCATTCACCCAAGCCCATATCTTGCTTAACTATCCATAAGACACTTACACGCTGTGGCTAATTGTATGCATCAGCTTTGCTGGGCACAGTGCACAGGTAATTGGTCAAATAATATTCTAGATAATTCTATGGAGTGGTTTTAGACAAGAGTGGATTGTTCTCCATAATGTGAGCTGGCTTCCTTTAGTCAGCTGAAAGCCTGAACTGAAAACAATACTGACCTCCCTCGAGCAAATGGGAACTCTGTGCAGGGAGCCTTCAGAACTGACCCACAACACTAGCTCTACTCTGGGTGTCATAGTGTGGATATCTGCACCCCCCCACCCATATGTGAAAACCTTCACTCACCAGCTGCTGGTGTTATGAGGCATGGAGCCCTCAGGAAAACGATGAGTGTCTTTTACAAAAGACACCGGAAAGAACTAGCTTGCTCTGGGTGAAGTCATAGCTATAGAATTCTGAACCAGGGAAAGAATCTTCATGATAAGTGAATCTGCCATATTTTTTGGACTTCAAAGTCTGTGGGATTGTATGAAATTACATGCTACTGTTTATGAGCTGTGGTGTTTATGGGATTTTGTACTTGAAGCCTGAAACAGGCTGAGGCCTTGGGTATCTAGACCGCTGGCACAAACTCACACATGCCAGAATCCATAATTATGAGAGATGGTTCTTCACAGTGCCACTCTTTCTTCACCTACATACACATGTGCACACAAATACATGCGTGGGCACATTGTAGTGGTTATGTTTCTTTGAAGGACTTTGATTAGTATGTATGATTCAGAATATGTGACTAATTAAAAGTGTTGACATGAAAAATTCTTAGTAGATGTAGACACCTAATAAACTTTTAGGATACAGCATTTTATAAAAATGTGCATATGTGATCTGAGAATTTCTTTACTATTATGGTAGCCAGATTTCAAGAAGTATCTCAAACATCTGACCTGCCAAAGTTTACTTGTACTTTTATGTAATATTCTTACCTTGCACTATAGTTGGACCTTGTGCTCAGTGGTATATTACTAAAAGTTACCAAACACGGGTCCCTTCTATCAAACAATAGGGCTTTTAGGATGTTTTAATTAGAAGTTTTGGCACCTTACTTCTGAAGAGATTATAAATGATAGCATGACTTTTACCTTTACATGTTCAATCCCTCTTTCCCTCTCTCTCTCCCTCTCCCTCTTTGGTTATCTCAGATCACACATTCTGGGGGAAGGTCAGGTCTTATCTCATGAGTAGCTAGACAGAGACCACCTGCACAGAGGAAAAGAGATCTCTGATCTACAGCCAGTAGGACCCTGAGGGCCACAGTCAACAGCCACGTGTTCACTGGAAATGAGTCCTACTGTCTCCATCGAGCTTTCTTCAGATTTCATCTTGCACTGTGATGGCAACTTTCCGGGGCACTGTAAGACTGGATCCTTCAATTAACACTGATGCCTGAGCTCACTGATCTATGTGATACAGTAAGTGTTCCTTGCTGTAAATTGTCACCTTCTGGAGGGCTTTATTTTATAGTAATTAATAACAAATATAACCATCCAAGTTTTGTTAAATATTTATTAATATCTTAGTTAGATTTTCTGCTTTGTATAATGTGGACATGACACTTAACCGAGTGACAAGAATGTGAGAGGTAACCAAATGGCAAACGCATCCATCGCTGCTGCTACTGATGCATGTGGTTATAAACACTTGGTAAGGTGGGTAATGGACACAAACATTTCACGGCAATAAATGGTGCAGGACTTCACATCACTCATCAGCATAAACAGAGGTGCAAATGAATAACTTCGCCTTACTCCCACCTTCCCGTTCTTCTGCAAGTAGTGAGACTGAACTCAGGGCCATCATCTTGAACTACCTCTCGCCACCAGGCACTTTCTCTTCTTTTTTCTTTTTTTCTTCTTTTCTATTTATAGACATAGTCTTGCTAATTCACGAGGTCCAGGAGCTTGGCTCAAACTTGTGATCTCCTGCTTCAGCATGCCAAAAGTTCTGAGATTATAGGTGTGTGTCACCACGCCTGGTTTGGGACTATTTTCAGCTTTTGAATTTCTTCAATTTGCAAAAGAGATAGAATGGAGGCTGAGAGTCAGTTCTTATTCTTCAGCAAGCCAGTGTTCGTGAAGGGATGACAAGATTTTCATAATGTGACAAGGCTAGAGAAGGGGCATGCACTAAATTGAGTGTTACAGCTTAAGCTCAAGAGAAAATCACAGGAAAAGAAGAGTAGACAGTGATTGGAAATTCACAGTAAGTCTTATGACCTTGACTTTTAATTGAAATTTGAAAAGAAGGTGGAAATTGAATAAACAGAGCAAACACAAGACATTTAGTACAGAGATTGTTTTAGCCAGCTAGCCAGACTCTTGTAAAAGTATGCAACAGAGTGGTCATAATATTAAAGGTTAAAATTTGTAGTATTTAAATATATCGCACATGGGCTTATACATACTAAATGTCCATAACATTTATGTATATAGCTGTGTAAAATCATCTCTTGCTGCCATTCAGCAGATACGTCTCTTTGCCAGATTGTGAAGCTTGGATGGAGCTGCAAGACTACAGATGCTGCAGATGTTTGATCATTACTTCCCTCTAAACTCCAGTAATACTTGTACGGTCACTATTAAAATCTTTAGCCTTTTTTTTTTTTTTTTTTTTTGAGACAGGGTCTCACTTTGTAGTTCAGGCTTGCCCTGAGCTCACCGTGTAGCCCAGGCAAGCCTCGAACTCAGCAATCCTCCTGTCTCTGCCTCCTGAGTGCTGGGATTACAGGTGTGAGCCACCATGCCTGGCACTGTGGTATGTGGTATTGTTTGCTGGTGGGCGTGAGTCCCCACGCCCAGCATTGTATGTGGTTACCGGGGATCAAACTCAGGACCTTACGCTTGCGAGGCAGATGCCAGAACCACTGAGCTAAATCTCAGGCCCCTAGCCTTGATATTTGTAATTTGTAAGTTGGTATCTTATTTCAACAAGATGTTTTCTTTCTACTCCTTATCTTATACCAAGGGGCTAGAGTGATTTTCATATCTTTGTAGTAACTGCCTAGGATTCTGATTCTAAATAGAAATTTCAAGCATCATTATGTCAACCCATAGATTTTTTTGATGTTATAAGTACATAGAAAGTCCATTACTTTTACCCTACATTTGATCACATTTGCATCCATTTAGAAAGACTGATAATAATAAGAGCTCCAAATTACTAGATATTTCCAATTATTATTTCACGTCCAAATACATGATTTTTGTTAATTTATGCATTAAAAAACTAATGTATAATTGTACTTTGAGAAATTAACTCCAGAAATGATAATCTTTTCCTTATATCATAAGAATTAAAACAAAACATTGGTACTTTCTCATCAAACCTCTAACATTTCCTGTTAATTAATGTATTATTTTCAATAACATAGAAGTCAGTGAACATGGTTGCTTTTCTTACATGTAGCAGAGTTGACTATTGATGGTAACCACAAAAAGGTATTCTTTGACCATTTTCACATGTATTTTTATGTATTGTTGGAAGATGAGTAGTATTACTGTTCTGTCAATGAAGTTAGTTGTTTGAGAAGATGCTAATGCATAAAGAACCTCGAATAAAGCTAAACCTCTGATTAAACAAAATAAAATTTCAGTTATTTGTCAAGATACAGGATAGAATTATAACTTTAAAATGACCTCCAGTTCTTGTGTTCCATTTTTCATCAATTAAATCCTGCCACTAGCATGCCCTTTACTAATCAAGAAATAAAAATTTATGCGTATGTAGCTTCAAAAATTCCTTGGTTCTAATCAAGAGGAACATAAAGGTGAACATTTTCATTACTGCACATCATAAGCATTGTACAGAAAAGAATTATAACCTACCGCAGTCCAATCCATCTTTTCTGAGGAGGAACTTGAGTATATGTCTCACGGGATTGGTGAGGTCTTGATTCTTCAGTTACTTTAACTCTGAAATAAGTTTTCAGAACTGTAAGTTGTGTAAAAAAAAGTTCTCAAGGCAAAGCAAAAGCTGCTGAATCTCACCAAGACCATGTGAAAGATCTGGATATTAGAGGCAAACGACTGTCAAGAATAATATATTCAATTCTAAAATCAGGAATGTTGATTGAAATCTAAGAAATAGATGCAACCCTTAAGTTTGAGGAAAGACAGTTAATACACTTTTCTGTTTAATTAATCATGGTCATTATAAGACAAAGAATTAAAGATTATACCTCATTTGTTTGGACATTATTGAACACTGTAATTGCATGAAGAGTTCAAACATTTTATTTTCAGATCACAGAGAAGGAACTTTGTCTCTTAAATTAAAAAAAGCAGTTAAGAATCATTTATTGGCTGAATAATAGCATCCCCATTTCAGCAAAGACCACAGCATTATCTTCTATACTAATAAATTTATTAATAGATAACCAAGTTGCTACTGTTTCACAAGAGGCAAGTTTTAAATTGCCAGGTCCTCAACTAAACATACTGTAGAAAAATCAAGTGTTTCTGGGCCTCGGATTTAGCTCAGTGGTTCCTCTGTCTGCCTTGCAAATGCAAGGCGCTGAGTTAGATCCCTGGTAACCACACACCACAGTGTTAGGCACAGTGGCTCACGCCTGTAATCCCAGCACTCGGGAGGCAGAGGCAGGAGGATAGCTGTGAGTTTGAAGCCTGCCTGGGCTACACAGTGAGCTCATAGCCAGCCTGAACTGCAAAGCGAGACCCTGTCTCAAAAAAGAAAAGAAAAGAAAAACAAAGAAAGAAAGGAATTAGGTATTATTAACTCATTGTGGACTAACAACATATTTTTCCAATTACTTAGGGGATAGATTGCAAATTACTAATTGTTTAGTACTAGTACTAATTGTTTAGTACATGTACTAGGTCACATTATAGTAAGAGTATGTGCACCATTAATCCCTGGTACTGCAAAAAAAAAAGTGCATTTACAGTTTTCCTTATGGCAGAATAAGATTTAAAAATGATCATTCATGACCTCAGAAAGTAAAGAATATAAAATAGTAATTTTTGGGGGGAGGGATCTAAAATCCTTCAGATGCTTGAAACTACCTGGTATCAAGCTTAACATATACATACAAATTTTCTAGACCTGCAAACCAATGATAAATTTTAATATATGAGTCAAGCACAAGATGACATTAATAAAATAAAAATAAGATGGAATATTTATAATCAAATAACATAGGGAGCAGGAAAAGGGGACATTACCAACCCTTGCAGTGGGTCCTGGTCTCTTTTGAACCACAGCAGCACAAGACGAATTTAAAGAATAAAGGCAGGAAAGGAGACTTAGAGAAGAATCTGGGTTCTAGAGTTGGTTAATGTACTGAGCAGCAAAGACAAAAGCACCTCAAGCTTGACCCAATTTATTGGGTTCATAGGGAGGAACAGATGACGCAAAGGGCAGTGATAATCCTAAACTGAGATAGATTTTCTATTTAGAAGAAGTACTAGAGGTCTCAAGTAGTATTCTCAGGACCATGAGGATCTTATGCTGATGAGGCTTTTATTTTGATTGGATCAGTTGAGCAAAGACTTCCTACAATAGTAGGGGGGGTGAGTTAAACTGATGAAGAATTTGTACCTTTCCAAATGAAACCTTCTTATTATTATTTGGTTTTCAAGGAATCAAGATGTCTTCAGGATGTAATCTTGCCTACAGTGTCACAACACCACAGGACCATTGAAGTCTCAGCTGTGACCAGAGGCAAAAATGGAATTATGTTTCAATATGTCATAACTGGCTTGAAGGCAAGAAGACCAAGACTAATCATAATTTAACTGTGAAATGATTTTTTCAAAAAATTATATAGAAATGCCGGATGTGGTGGCTCACGCCTGTAATCCCAGCACTCGGGAGGCAGAGACAAGAGGATTGCTGAGTTCGCGGCGGCTTGCCTGGGCACCATAGTGAGCTCAGGGCCAGCCTGAACTATAACGCGAGACCCTGTCTCAAAAAGAAAGAAAAAAAAATATATATATATATAGAATGGTTCCCAACAATATAATGCAATAAAAAGTTATATGCATATGGTCTTTTAAATATCTCCTCTCAAAATGTATTATTATGCTATACTCTTTCTTCCTCTGGATCTGATGTGATGATTTGCTTACATGATAAGATGAAAGGAGGCAAATGACACAGACATTGCAACATAGCATAATCCTACTATGCATGTTCTGACAATAAAGCAGGAGGTGATCAAGAGATCATGGGTAACTGAAACAAAAGAAAGCAAAACTGCCTATTAACGAGGGATGACTATAGTACATTTACAGATTAACTTTCTGTTAGGTGCTTTACAAAATTCACAGCTCTCATTTAATTGTTCCAGTTGCTCAAATAATCTCATATGGGAGTCATTGTCTTCCTCGCTTTAGGTGGAAAGATTGAATTCAAAATTACACAGCTGGAATTTGGAGGATGGGAGTTATACTCCAGCATTAAATTCCAGTCTATGGTAGATTGACTGACACTCACACTTTCTTGAATTCTCTCAAAGTATAGTGCTTTTCTGCTGTTGCTGTGAACTGACTTTTCTCATGGAACTTGCCTTGACCAATGGAATTTCGACAAACATGACAGCAAGAAGGTGTGTGTGGAGTTTGCACAGTGGGACTTGATCTCTTCTCCTTCTTTTATTTATTTATTTATTTATTTATTTATTTATTTATTTATTTATTTATTTATTTATTTATTTATTTATTTATTTATTGAGACAGGGTCTCGCTTTGTAGTTCGGGCTGGCTCTGAGCTCACTATGTAGCCCAGGAAAGCCTCGAACTCAGCAATCCTCCTGTCTCTGCCTCCCGAGTGCTGGGATGACAGGCGTGAACCACCACGCCCGGCACTGTGGTATGTGGTATTGATGGCTGGTGGGCATGAGTCTCCACGCCCAGCATTGTATGTGGTTACCGGGAATCGACTCAGGACCTTGTGCTTGCGAGGCAGGCGCCAGAACCACTGAGCTAAATCTCCGGCCCTATCCTTCTTTTATTGACATTACAAGATTGGCCAGGAGAGAAAAGAAAGAAAAACTTCTGAAGCAAAATCTTCCCAAATAAACTGCCCAAAACAAGCTAATCAAGAAAAGAATTCCTTCCCAGCAATGAACAGGAGGTGAATAAGTTCAGTCCAGTCCAACTACACTTGTCTTAGACCAACCGTGTCTGAGATGTTTACAGGTGTGTGAAAGCATAGGTAGGTGAATGGTGTTGAACCTATGGCATATGCTTTGCAGGAGACTGTTATTAGTAGAAAGTAAAAGTTTCACCATCTCCAAAGTGATTATTATTATGACTGGTAGGGTAGTTGTACATATTGAAATTGATAATAAGTTTACAGTTATAAGCACTTTCCCATGAATTCTAGTAACTGTTATAAGGAAATACATGCTCAATTAAGAGAAGTTTATAGAAGACTTGGAATGTCTTTGGCTGTTTGGGGGTGAAGAAATTATAATGCTAATGTTAAGAGACAGGAAGGGTTTGGTAAAATGACTTATTAATTTTTTGTTAGAAAATGTGAGTTAATAGTCTTTTATTAGCATAAGGAAAAAGAGGAGAAGCCAAAATGAAGGAAAGGATGTATCCTATGACGTTACGTGGTGACTCACCAGAATACCCTTGAGTATAGCTATATTAGAAAGGGGTATTCTTTACTTGATTCTACATTCACTGCATAAGCCCTGTCAGAAGAGTTCTAACTACTGGAAAATGTCTCCCAACTATGGTGAATTTAAAAGTTCCAACGGAGATTGGTGAATAATGGTTCATGGACCAAATCTAGCCTACTGCCTGCTTTTAAACAATTTTATTGAACACACACCACTTTAGAAGTTTATTCATCTTTGATGTAAAGGAATATAAGGAAGCATAAATCTCCCCAAGCAAAAGCTGGAATTCACACCGTGTTGCTATAAACTGATTTACAGAATGTGAGTCTGACTGTACTCCTTGCACACTCTGTACCTTATTTGCAAGAGTAGGAACAGATTGTTTCTCCATGTTCCCTGTTCCTGTGATATGGGTCCATAACAGGAAAGTACAGCTGACTACATCAGGAAAGGACAGTTTGTAGGTATATTTATGGTTGTATTTGTATTTATAATGAGTGTAAGTAGCAAATGGAGAAGGAAATATGATTTGTGGAAATTCCCATTGGTATTGTGAGATTTGAGGTAGGTTCTTCTGCTATTTGCTTGTTGCAGAAAATAACATTGTCTCTCACTGATTTTGACAAAACCTTATTTTGAAAACTGAATATGTAAATGAGTTCTAGAATGTATGATAGATATCATGAAATAGAAAATATTCAAAGAGAAAAGGGGGTAGGGGTAAGTAACGAAGGGAAAGAAAAAATGTGATGGTAAAAAGAGGACACAAAGCTAATGTATATAGGGCCGGGGGGGTTGTAGGGCGGGCAGGGGAATGGGAAAGATGAGAAGTGAGTCACGTCATATACTCGTACACAATCCCAATGTTGAGTGTAATCGTGAGGTGTATGTAAAATGTACTGATAAAGATTCAAATCTAAAGAAAACCCACCTTATTTTAAGGCAGCATATTTTATAATAAAGTACCATCTGAAAGACTTAATTTGATTTCTAGGTAGAAATCTGAGCCAAGAGAAATGGGCCATTATTGAAAGTCAAGTCCAGATTCATTTTCCATAAAACATCCGCTGTGTATGTGTGGTGTATTATTAAAAGTAATTCTTAAAAGTTACCTTAATAATATATTTGTTTATATCTAGAGTAAAGCATCCCTGTTACTACAGGGTACATGTTGTCTTATTATATTTTGTGCTTCTCCAAGTTTTTTTGTCACGTGTGTCCGCCAGTCCTAACCAGTCTCAGAGACCAAATAATTACTACACTCCTCTCCATTTCAAAGTTCCTTTAGTTCTTCCTGTTTAAATTACAGTGGTGGCTGTTTTCCCCGATCTGTTTGCTTGTCCTTTGTCTGTTTTCTCATTCCTCCTAGCTGTGTAATCACTCATTCTTTCTCATTTATCACAGCCTTTCCTGGTCTTGACTACACTATCTCTCCATTTTTGTCATGGTGCACTGGTACGTTACAAATACAATTAAACCTCTTACAGTACTGCGGCTTTGGGCCAACACAGCCCAGCTTCAAGGTTGAAAGATTTCTGATATTACCTCTGATATCAGTTCTTTCCCATTTATCGGCAGTGTCCGGACTAATGCAGTAGTGTTGCATTAATTAAAGGAAGCATCTAGTAATACTGCTGTTTTTGCCAGGCTGACACGGAATCGGGAGGCTGATGCCTGCTCGTGTTTTAAGAACCATTTATCACCCATGTCATCCCAAAGCAGCCAGCTGTCTGCGCCAAGCCTCATTTGCATTTCATCAACCACAGGCTTTTTCCCCTCTCACTCGCAAGTCTTTGTATAGCAGCTTTAATTTTTTAAAGCACATTTTTCAAAGAAAAGGCTTAGCTAAAATTAGTATGCTGTGTAGAAAGATGATCTGAATACCAGACACAAGTCTCCATACTGGTTGTGGCTAAAATAAGTCATAGAAACTGAGCCTCCAATGTGTTCTTACACTCAGTAAAGTGGTAGCAAGACGGGAATAGTTGGAAGCACAATTTCATTTCTCAGCACTATTATATGAGTTCCATTGATATTCATACTCAATACTGAGCATAGAATTTCAATTTCATATTCAGACTATGAAGGCAGTTTACCATAGTAACTAGTAAGATGTATTCACTTCAATTCCAGCATTAATTTTGCACATGGAGCACTGTATTTTCTACTTTTGCCAATCCTATCATATATACTTTTCTTCATCCTCTAAAAATGTGTTGATGTTTCTTGACAATGGCTTACATTTCCCAGACCAGCAGGCAATCAACTCATGAACAACTTGAAGCTATTTTGAAATAATTTTTAAATTTGTTTTCATGATTTCAAAACCGTGAGTAAAGGAATGTGTGCATTCTATTAATGTACACTTTAATGTATACACATTCTTTTACTCATATATAAATCTCTGATATTTCATCTGTTTTTAGTGAACTTAATTTTAACAGCTCTTGAAAAAGCTTAGGTTTTCATCACCAAAGCAGATGTGATAACTCTCAAATTATCTTCTTAATAAATGCCATTTCATAAAGCTTATGCAGGAATGTTAACATGCAGAAGATTGTGTGTATGGAAGTTGTAAGAAAGATAAATCACACTAACCCCGGGCTGTCAACTTTGTGTCCCCTCAATGTTTTGCCTAAACCAAATCTCAATAGAACATTTTTAGGGGCAATTATGGCCTTTATGGCAATTATGGCCTTGACTTTTTCACCAAGATGGTCAGCAACAGCGGACACTGGTCTCCCACTGAGGCTATTTGATAGAGGTTATTGAATAGACTTTTATGATAATACTCTTCAGCCACTGTGGGGTGGGTTTTTAATTCTGTTCATTGACCTAGAAATTTGAAAGCTCTGTATCCATAACTAATCCCTGAAGATTTGTAGCCCTCGATATGTAATTATTTCAACAAGTTTTTCTCTGAAAGAGAGTGGTCTTTTGGAATTCTTATGAAATAGAATGCAAAAACAAGAACATGGAATGTACTTAGTTTACAGTCAAAGCACTTTTTTTTTTTTTTTTGAGACATGGTCTCGCTTTGTAGTTCAGGCTGGCCCTGAGCCCACTATGGTGCCCAGGCAAGCCTCGAACTCAGCAATCCTCCTGTCTCTGCCTCCCGAGTGCTGGGATAACAGACGTGAGCCACCTCGTCTGGCATTGTGGTATGCGGTGTTGACTGTTGGTGGGCGTGTCTCCACGCCCAGCATTGTATGTGGTTACCGGGGATCGAACTCAGGACCTTGCTCTTGCGAGGCAGGCGCCGGAACCACTGAGCAACCCTCCGGCCCAGTCAAAGCACATTTAAAGACCAATATCATTTAAACTTTAATATTAATAAAAAGAAAAGAAAAAATGCTTTCTAATAAACTATATAAAGTGGCTTTACTTTATTAGAATAAATGCTTATGATTTTTTTTTAGTTATCTTCCTGATACATTCTTTTTTTGTTGTTTTGCTTTTGAGACAGGGTCTCACTTTGTAGTTCAGGCTGACCCTCAGTATGTAGCCCAGGCAAGCCTTGAACTCAGCAATTCTCCTGCCTCTGCCTCCCAAGTGCTGGAATTACAGGCGTGAGCCACCAATGCCTGGCAGTGTTGTATGTGGTACTGATTGTTGGTGGCATGAGTCACCATGCCCAGCATTGTATGTGGTTACCAGGATCTAACTCAGGGCCTTTCGCTTGCGAGGCAGGCACCAGAAGCGCTGAGCTAAATCTCCAGCCCTTCCTGATCCATTCTTAAAAACAACTTGGATGTTTAAAGTGGCAGTGTTTTCAGTAGAGCAAATTTGCTTAAAAATCTGTTTAATTCAATTAGGATATATAAATTATTGCATGAAGAAAATGTTTTGGTTTTCTATTGATTTGAAAACATCTGAACTCATGATCATTTTTCAAAACTTATACTTGTTTTCTGTAGTTTGTTTGCTGATAAATATTTCCAAAGATTAATGAAAGAGATATTTATTCTCTTATACTCTCCAAATGTTCTTCTAAAGACTTATTTGGTTTTCCCTTAAGATTTATGAACTGAGACCTAAATGTTTGAAGCTGAACTTTTTTCTCTCATTGTTTATACATGCAAACTTTTTTTTACACTCAATTAATCCTGTCATTCAAAGATTATTAAAGTGGGCCGGAGGGTTAGCTCAGTGGTTCTGGCACCAGCCTCGCAAGTGCAAGGTCCTGAGTTTGATCCCTGGTAACCACATACAATGCTGGGCATGGAGACTCACGCCCACCAGCAATCAATACCACATACCACAGTGCCAGCTGCGGTGGCCTGTCATCCTAGCACTCGGGAGGCAGAGACAGGAGGCTTGCCTAGGCTACACAGTGAGCTCCGAGTCAGCCTGAACTACAAAGCGAGACCCTGTCTCAAAAAAAAAAAAAAAAGATTATTAAAGTGCAGCTGAGCCTGGTGGCACATGCTGGTAATCAAAGTACACCAGAGCCTGAAGCAGGAGAATTGCCATAAGTTTGATGCCAGCCTGGGCTGCATAGTAAGTGAAAACTGGGCTAAACTTACAAGGTGTGACACTGCCTCAAAAAATTGTTCACATTATTAAAAATAGATGTTTTCTTAATAGCATTTTTGTAAATCAGGTGCAATGGCAAATGCCTATAATCCTATCATCCTAAGAGGATAAAGCAGAAGAAATGAAATTTGAATCCTGTCAAGGCAAGTCAAAGACTTAGCATAACCCTGTTTCATATTAAAAGAGTTTACAAATGGCTAGATACATAGCACAGTGCAAAGATCCTAGGTTCAGTCTCCAATGCTGACAAACATGTGTTGCAAACATTTTTCTCTTGACTAATTTGCTTTCATTTTTATCATAATCCTTATGATATCAATATTTGGGCCAGGCGTGTTGGCTCATGCCTGTAGTCCCAGCACTCGGGAGGCAGAGGCAGGAGGATTGCTGAGTTCCAGGCATGCCTGGGCTACATAGTGAGCTGAGGTCCAGCCTGAACTACAGAACGAGACCCTGTCTCAAAAAAAAATAGTTTAGTTTATGAGTTGATATATCTTTTTAAAGAAAAAACATACAATTGTCTCGAGGTGGAATAGTGTTTTGAACTGTGGCTGTATGTGAAACTGGAGGCATTTTTCAGGTACAATTTTTATTTAGAATAACTTTAATTAACATAGTGAAACAGTATTATTAATTCTGATAAACACACTGTACCAATGTAAGAAATTACTAAACGTAACTTGTGTGAGGTATATAAAAATACTCTGTAATATTCACAACTTTTCTAAAAATACAAAGTCATATGTTTGTCTTGAAGCCAGGCTGATCAGAGATTTTTTTTTTTTTTTTTGCAGTACTGGGAATTGAACTCAGGTCCTTGTATTTTCAAAGTAGGCACAGTATCACTTGAGCTAAATCACCAGCCCTAGAGAAAAATTTTAATGTACCTCTAAAGCTTTACTTCTAGAAAGGAAAATAAGATGTCTTGATGTTTCAACTATAACTCTGAGTTTACAAGTTTAAATCTTGATATTTTAAAAAACTGATTATATGATCTTAGTCAAGCAGAGCTAGCAAAATAATTTCTCACAGACTACAATAGAGGATTAAACTTAATTTTGTACATAAAGTTCTTAGAATAGGGTCTGAAGCACAATATAATATCAATAAATATTGCTTATTTTTCACTATTTAAAAATCTACAAAATTTGAATTCTTGAGAACAGCCATGTTGAAAGAGTTCAAAAATACTCACAAAATAGTGTGCTGCTTCATACTGATCAGTGTATGTGTGGAGCCAGGGCTGGGGATATAGGCCTGAGGTAGACTATTTGTCTGGCAGTTGCAAAGACATAGATTCCACTTCCAATACGTGAAAAACAAATAGTAGTGATGATGTGAATAAAGAAGTTGATGATAATGATGATGATGATGATGATGATCATGGTGATAATAATGGCAGAATCGTTATTCACTTCATCTCTGGGTGTGATTTATTATAGGAGATGGCTAAACTAACAAATAGCCAACCAGGTATCCAGCAGGGAAAATTGAATTAGTAGAGGAAAATGGTGCTATGGGGGATTTGACTATAATTAAGGTCGAAATCATCATTTGTAGTGAAAATATAGATGCTTTGATATTCAAACTGTTATTCACCAATTCCAAACACCTGAGGTTTGCTGAAGCATAAAACCTTAAAGTCTTGCTAAAAGTTAGAGGCAATAATCATTTTTAGATGCTCTGTGAGTGTAACTATTTTGTACAGAGAGGAAAATATGTTTTAAGCTTTCCCAGTGTCTCACTTCAGTGAACAGGTCTCAACATCTGTTGTCTTCAGGTTTGCACCATAAAGTCTCAAGAAGATTTACTACTGCTTTATCACTTATCTTTGAGGAAATAGTTTGAGTTCAAAATATTATTTCATGTTGAAGGGAGAAGGTAACACAGAGATTTGATAACAAATTTTGACATTTTAACACTTGTGTATTGGAAAACATTTTAGTGAGAAGATAAGAAATGCACCCTAGATCAATGTTGCTGTGTTCACGCAGGTGCCCATGGGGACATGGCTTGGTGCTTTGTCCGTCCTAACCACACGGGACAGAGGAAAGGAAGCTGCCAGAGCATTGTGTTCATAATGCTGTCTCTGCTATGACCAAAGAGAAGCCATCATTTTTAATGAAAATTTTAAGCAGAATTTGAATACACTCAAACACTGGAAGGGCTTACATACATTCTATAACAATATATTTACAGCCAGAGAAGAAAAATTTTACTGTAATTTCTGCAGATAAAATTACTCTTTGTTTATAATTGTAGAAGAAAAATACATTTCTGAATTTCCTATGTTTAAAAAATCCATTATTTATCACAACTCTGGGTTTCCTTAGACTGTAAAAGCTGATTTTATACAACTTTACTTGTGTTTGATAAAACGGAGTAGAATTTTTGGTGGCAGAATTGAGGATGCCTAGTTAAAGTGTAGAATAAGACTTATCTTTTTTTTAAAATGAATATCCCTTGTCTAGCTCTTATGATATTTCACCAATTCAGACATATTACTTCTACTGATTTATTTCTATGATATGGCATATTCAGTCATTGTTCATAATCCTTATATTCAGGATTTTAACTTACTACTGTTTTTTGAAAAACAGTACAAGGTGTTTAATATCAGAAAGTTTCAGGAGACTCCATGGGCATGGAAGATGGACCTAATTAGTAGTTTTAGGTTGTTATAATAAATTTGAATATTATGATAGGCATAAATTAATGGATGCTTTGTTAATGGATATGAGCAACCTTGGTTGTCTATAAACATTTGGGAAAAGAGAACATAAAATAATGTAATTGTAGTATTAATCTTAATGTATTGTCATTAAAATGCCATTCTCTTTATATTATTCTTGCTAACACAGCTTCACAAATATTGGTAATTAAATATCAAATTTTAATAAAAGCTCATGATTTGAGCATGTTGTACAGAAAGTATAAAATCATAAATGAAGAGCTTGGTGTGGCAGTGCCCACCTGTAACCCCAGCACTGAGAAGGCTGAGGCAGAAGGATCACCACAAATTTGAGGCCAACACAGTTTATATAAATGAGTTCAACACCTGAACTATATTGTGACACCTTATCTCAAAAAAATGAATGAATAAAATCAGAAATACAAAATCTATTTTGTTCCTCAGCTTATTCACTGTAAAGAAAAATAAAACTATTCAGAAGTTACATGAATGCATTTTAAGCAACGTAAACAAAAAAAATAGATGCACTTTTCTTTGTTCATCACTGTTGAGAGACGGAAAGCACTTAATTTATAATTTTCTTTTTTTTTTTTTTTTTCCTTGAGACAGGGTCTCACTTTGTAGTTCAGGCTGGCCCTCAGCTCACTATGTAGCCCAGGCAAGCCTCGAACCCAGCAATCCTCCTTTCTCTGCCTCCCGAGTGCTGAGATTACAGGCGTGAGCCACCACGCCCTGCACTGTGGTGTGTGGTATTGATTGCTGGTGGGCGTGAGTCTCCACGCCCAGCATTGTAGGTGGTTACCGGGATCGAACTCAGGACCTTGCGCTTGCGAGGCAGGCACCAGAACCTCTGAGCTAACCCTCTGGCCCCAAATTTATAAATCTTTTAAATCTGATCTTTTCTTAGATAAGAAAGGGTGGTCAAGATGGACAGAGAAAAGGGTGTGTTTTGAAAGATATAAAAGGCTGGATTTGAAAGCTCCTTGTGGGTCAAATAATTATTAAGCATAATTTTCAGGATATTAATATAAGTGAATCTGAAATAGCATGTAGATCAAGTTTGTTTCAAATCCCTCATGGATTGAAAATATTGGAGAAAAAGAACGCTTGGCAAATGTGGCTTTGGTTTTGAAAATTTTCCAAAAATTTTTTAAAAAGTAGTTTTCAAAATTAACCATATCCACATGCATAGAATGATGATAACTACAATCAGAGCACAAATGGTTGTAGTTATGATACACGTGCTATAAAACTAAAAAAAAAATTTGTTGATGCTCCAAGGAATTGGTTAAAAAATAAATTTAATCTTTATAGCAGCTGAATCAAAAGAGTTGACACTTTTCCTCATGGTAATTCAGAATTATGATTGATATTAATCCACCACAAAATATTCATTTCTAAAAATAGAAAAATGCAGAAATAGAAACTATGTATACTATTAGTATTTTATTTTGTTCCAAATTTTGTTACCTGTCCATAGGAGATATTTCAAAAGAATGAATATGTAATGCATTATAACATGAAATACCATTTTTGATTCCTTATACACAGAAACATTGATAATAACGGAAGATATTTTGCATCTGACTTCCAGATACAGTGAAAATTCCCTCCTACCATCTAAAAACTAAATATCCACCTGTGTGTACTTTTTAAACAATATAAAGACATTACATTATTGTGAATGTTAAAATCTACATATAATTTTAAAATTTAAAAGTGAGAAGATATAATTGAGTACTTACTAGTTTTTAAAAATAATAGATTATATACATTTAATTTGTAATTCAATTTCTGCATTAATTTTAATGTATAGATGCAAAACAAATAAACCATTTTTATGAACAAAGTCTATGTGGTTTGTTAATTTCTAAACATTAACAGTCAAAGAAATTCCAGAGTGCACTGAATGAACAAAAACACATTCATTTTAATGAAATTTGAGTGACACTCAGTAATGAATGCATGATTTCACTGTTTTTTTAGGCTTTGTTTTTTAACCAGCTAGACTAATAGTCCAGTGTGACCTAACATGCTTATTTATTGTACCACTTCTTTCTAGATTTTTTCTTTTTGTAATTCAATCATGAAATTTTTAAGATTAAGTGAATATAAATCCCATACTAATGTCTACATATATACTTGGAAAATAATTAGTGTATTTTGCTCATTAAAAATACTGTCAGTTAATTTTGATAAAGTAATACTTTAAGTATATATTTTATTTTATTTTATTTTGTTTTTTTGAGACCGAGTCTCGCTTTGTAGTTCAGGCTGGCCCTGAGCTCACTCTGTAGCCCAGGCAAGCCTTGAACTCAGCAATCCTCCTGTCTCTGCCTCCTGAGTGCTGGGATTACAGGCATGAGCCACCACACCCAGCTAAGTATATATTTTAACTATACTTTATGTATCAGCATTGTACTTTTGAATAAATTTTATACTTTTTATTTGAACTTTTTGAATAGAGATATAGTCAAGTGATATGTTCCCTTTATAGTTTAAAAAAAATCCACAAACCTCTCTTTGGAAGGGAAGTATTTTGCAGGACAGTGACTGTCTTCTGTATTATTTGGGGCCACAGAGAAGAAGATTGAGCCCAAAGGAACAGTAATTTTTCTATATCACCTTGAATTCTGTCATATTTATTTTTTGAAATTAATTTATTCTACAAAGAAATATCCAGCATCTGTTTCATGGCAGATATTCTTTGTATCAGTCACTGTCTCATCACTGTGACAAAGTACCTGATATTCCCAAGGTAAAAGATGAGAGTCTCATTTCTGCTCACGATTTCAGTGGGTCCAGGGGATGGTTGCTTGCTTCCCTACAGAAATATCATGCAAGGAGGGAACAGTGGAAGAAATACGATCAAGCTATGGCAGGTAGGGAGCAAGGAAGGATGAGAGGAGCCAGGGACAAGAATACCACTTTCCAATTCATGTCCCCAGGGACCAGCCTCTGCTGGGTTCCATCGCCTAACATATTCAGCTGTGAACTCAGTTGTGGATTAACACATATCTATAATATACATATACATTAATTCAATCCTAAATTCCATGGAAAGAGATCTGAGATTTCATAAAGCTCTCTAAATCTGCAACAAGTTATATGAAACTTATTCAGTGAAAGCCTATTTCATGTCTTTTCACTGCTTTATATTTTCCAAGTACTGGTGCCTTCACTTCTTTAGCCCTCCTACCCCCAGGAAATGGCTTTACTTTTCTCTTAATACTCTACAGAATGCCTTTATACCAACTCTGGATGGCTAAGTCCTATGTATCACCACCATGAAATTATCAATTTTCCTTATTGCCTTCTATTGTATTGTTTTTCATATTTACTTAACTCACTAGTCATAATTCACTTTGCTGAATTACTACATCTCTTCTATTAGATTTTGGACATCTTGAGGCTAAAAACAATATTTCATGCTGCAATTATGCTTAATCCAGAGGAAAGATGAGTCTTCCCTGAACAGAAAATTGAGGATTAGAATGAATCTCTAGTTGTACAAATAACTGGAAATAGAATTTCTGTTCAAGAAAATTTTGAAGATTCATAAATTCTTTGTGGTTAAAGAGACTCACCAGTAACTTTATGAATTGTGGAGTAAGAATAAGCTTTAAAATGTTTAATGATTTTTTAAGTATTCTCAGCCAAAATCTTAATGTTGTTTAACTGTTGCGAAGTAAAAATAAGTATGAAGCCTTTGGAAGCTATCTCTTACTTTTCTTCTCTCCATTGCTAAAATCTTAAAAAAATTCTCTTAGCGGGGCTGGAGATTTAGCTCAGTGGTCCCAGCGCCTGCCTTGCAAGTGCAAGGTCCTGAGTTCGATCCCAGTAACCACATACAATGCTGGGTGTGGTGACTCACACCCACCAGCAATCAATACCACATACCACAGTGCCGGGTGTGGTGGCTCACGCTTGTAATCCCAGCATTCGGGAGGCAGAGGCAGAGGCAGGAGGATTGCCAAATTCGAGGCTTGCCTGTGTTACATAGTTAGCTCAGGGCCAGCCTGAACTACAAAGCAAGACCCTGTCTCCAAAAAAAAAAAAAAAAAGAAAAAAAAATTCTCTTAGCAAAATAGCGTATTCCAACCCATATAATTACATGCTTTTGGGGAACGGGTGAGCAGGTCCCAGTTTTCTCAAATGAAAGAAAGATCATCACGTGCCAAATGATCAGTGTGGCTCTTAGTTTGTAAGGTGGCAAACTCTGAGAGTGACTTGTCACAGTGAGCTAGACAGAGGTGGTCATTCCCTTGCTGTCGTTAAACAAGCTATGTGATGGGAGAACCTATATCTCAGAAATGGGAGGAGAGGAGTGAGAGGCAACATCATGGTGGGTGTAGAGAAAGGAGCTGAGAGGCACAGGAACAGTTATTCTTTGCCTATCATAAAATTTGGAGTAAGTTATTTGAATCATATAATTAAGTAAAATTCTTTTATAAATGTAATACCATTGTCCAGGTGAAATTCAACAAGAAAAAGCATAAAAATTTTATCAATCATCCCTTTTTAATCTACCTATCTACTCTGTCTGTCTGTCTGCCTGTCCTTCTGCCTGTCTATATTCTTTCATCTATCATCGATGACTACCTTTACCTTAAAGTTGAAAAGAAAACAGGAACACTTTTATTCATTGTTTAAAATCTGCTGACTTTGTGGAGAGATTGCAACAAATGACCTATGAAATGAGAGCCTTTGCACAAGCCAGTGACTTTTAAAAGCACTGACATTGATACCTTACTCTGCAGTTCTACAATTCACTACATAGGGGTTGTGTGAGTGTGTGTGTGTGTGTGTGTGCATGTGTGTGTTTAAAGGAAAAATATAATCATGCTGTGTCTACATATTTTAAACTTGGGGTTATATTCTAGAAGAAAGTACATCCTTCCTTAAATACATTAGTCTAGTGTTTACAAATTCGGTATTGACCTCCCTCTGTATGTTTTGGAAATGGTGCAAACAGTGTTTAAAACCACATGGGCTAAAAGCGTGGCAAATGAAGGCATGGGGTAATTGGTTAATTGGAAGTAAAATTGGCCACTCACCTTTTTACTGAAAGAGTAAGTGAGTAATTGCATTTGGGAATGCTCTCAGAGAACAAATGCTTACCCGGTTATAGAGTAACATTCATTTGGTAGACTTGTAGAGGCTCACACGAGAAAGAAAAGGCAGAGGGGATGGACTCGGAATGTATCTCACATTGGCATGCATGTATTTCCTCAGTCTGGCCGCCGAAAGGACCCGGAACCAGATATGGTCCCAGAAAGATGCTGGAAGTTCCACAAGAGGAGGGAAAGGGAACGCGCAAGGTGAGCTCGACGTCTCTGCTGCACCGGAGGGCATCGGCTGCTCACAGAATGGCCAGATAACACAGAACCACACCCCGAGCGCTCCAACCGGGCAAAGAGAGGAGAGAAGGGGATTACATACCAAGGACCGGGGCCCACATGAATACACGAGGCAACCTCGACAAGTACATCAGTGGACTGAAAAAATAAACTGAAATTTCCATGAAGAATATCAAAGAAATAATCCATAAGTTCACAGTAATAACCTGCCCCCCCCAAATTCTTAGCCATCAGCAGAGACAGATGAACACATTTACCATGGAAGAGCTGGAAAATATCACATTAGGTGAGCAAAGTTTATTAGAAGGAAAAAAAGGAAATACACATCATATAATATATGCCATGAGAAATACATGGCAGCACTTCCACTTATGACCCATATCCTAACTCTGACAATAAGAAGGTATTAGACAAATCTCCCCCCCCAAAAAAAAACAAGCTATTCTGCAAAGCTAACTAGATTGTGAATTTCAAAGATGGCAAGTTTGACAAACCAATGACCGCTGGAGAAGTTGTTCCAAACTGACAGAAACAAGGCATGACTACTAAATGCAATGTTGCATCTGAAACAGATCATTTTACTCAACAGATCATTTTACTAAAACAAAATTTTGCAATTTGGGGTCGAGGAATAATGTTTCTATTATTATACTTTCCATTTTTCTACAGGTTTGAGACTTGGTCTCTCCTCTTACCCATTAACAGTTCTCATTTATTTTCCAATTTTCTAGTGTGCAAAACTAGTGACATGTCAAGCCACTCTCTTATCATATGAAAGAATTAAATATTTTACCATATTTTAATTGTTCAGATTTATTTTATTGGAGAAATAAAATATAACTCACGTTAAAAGATGTAGAGCTCTTCTGAGCTAAATTTTCCTCATTTTACAAATTATTTTACTTTAAGATTTCATTTTAAGTGAATTAAAATTAGTTATTTCACTTAAATGTTGGCCCATGTGCATTGCAAGCTAAGCCTGACCTGGAGCTAGAGCGGTAAGTTGGGCCAGTGACAGTGGTGAGATGGAAGGTAGAAAGGAATGGGACCCTTTCAGGCATTGCCAACTACGCTCTATTTTTCCGGAGCTCAAAATCTAAGAAGTGTTCTTTTTAAGCAATAATATAAGTTTTAAAAAGAAACTATTTCACGACACACTTTGTGATATACATGATGTAAGTTTTAGTGTTTATGCATAGAAATGTTTTGGAAAAGCGACACATTTTGTTTCTCTAATTTTTGTGGCTACTTTCACACTACAAAGGCAGAGTTAAATAGGCTGTCAGAACTCCATTTAAGCCCAAAGGCATGCAATGTTTCACACCTAACAGTTTAGAGAAAAAGTTTTTTAATGTTGTTGATTTTTTTTTTTTTTTTTTGAGACAGGGTCTCGCTTTCTGGTTCAGGCTGGCCCTGAGCTCACTATGGAGCCCAGGCAAGCCTCGAACTCAGCAATCCTCCTGTCTCTGCCTCCCGAATACTGGGATTACAGGCGTGAGCCACCACGCCCAGCGAAGTGAAAGTTTTGAAATAACCAAACATCCAATTCTTCTTGGTGTTGTGTATTGCTATTCATTGTTTCAGTTCTATTATTTAGAAAAGATGTCTGCTTAAGACAAAATGGGTTTAAATTCTCCTTGATAAGCACATGGGTCAGGCAGCTGAGTTTCATTTGTTGGGACTCTCAGAGCTGGGAATTTTGCCCCTAAACTCTGGTAGCACATTTCAGTCAGACCCACACACAGTCAGAAGAGAAAACCTTCCCAGGCAATGCAGGTGCACATCTTTCATGGCTTACAGGTTAATAGGATGCTAAGACCAGTTCATTATAATCAGCCTGCAGCCACATCTACAGATTCAGACACCCCTGGAGACCAAGACTTCCTGTGCCACAGAACAGATTTCCTCCATTCCAAGAGAAAATTTCACTCCTGGCACTACCTATCCCCCGCTCAAACTTCCCTAGAAAGTTTCTCTTCAGCTCAGCCATGAGGCCAGTGGATATGTGGTACTTTACTTGGCTGGAAATAAAATTATGCTTGTTGCTTCATTGTTGCCTGTTCTGCTGGTCTCAGTCATGCCTCGGTTCACTGGACAATTGTGGTTGGCTTTGAGATAGTAAGCATGTGTTTCTTGTTGAAAAGATTTTTGCAGCACTGCTTTGGGACGCTGTTGAGTGTGGATACTATTTCCTATTTTGTTGTCAAAATCATTTCAAATTTACACACTGAGCAAGGAATTAAAACACACTTTTCCTCTCTTCTCAGGAGATAATGCCTATCTGGTATAATTTGCAATGTAAGTTCTGTAAAAGACGTATGATATTTTTTTCCAGTTCAAAATGGAATGGCTGTCATCATCAACTTTAGAAAACAACAACAACAACAAAAAACGCCTTAACCAGGAAGGGAGGTATCTTAAGCATGAAGACTCCAGACCCATGAGCTTATAGAAAGCCCATCAGGAATTTATAAAAAAACTACTTATGTGAGAAAATATGACTAATAGCTGTTTGTTCAACATTGGATTGGGACTAGCTTCTCATTAACACTCAGGACCAAAGTTATTGTTCCAAACTATCACAGGAAGGACTCTTCAGTTTTGTTTTTAAAAGCTTCTAATCTCTTTGAATACACCCACTGTTTACCACTGCACACATGCTACCATTACTATATTTTGCTATTCCTTAACAAATATTATTTTTAGAGAATGATCCTGACTGTTAATTAGGTTGATAATTCTATAAAATATCTAACAGTCTGTGGTGGTAAAACAAAGTATACGAAACTGGTTTATATTGTATTTATAAACATGGCCACAATAATATCTACCATTCTACTCATTGGTGAAACTTTGGATTCTATTATCCCATCCCCCTGAATACAGGCTGACTGGCCCTTTGTTTTGACCAGTAGGATGTAGAAAGTAATAGTAGAGGATAGGACAAAAATGATGGTAAAAAATAAAGGAAACAAAGCCTATGTATATAGGAGATGGGGGGTGTAGGGAGGGGAGGGGAATGGGAAAAATGAGAATTAAAATGTGTCATATACTGGTACAAATGCTCAATGTTGAATGTGATCATAATGTATATAAAATGTACCAATAAATCAGTTTTTAAAAAAAAAGGAAACCACATGATTACACAAAAAAAGTACTACTGCATATTACTTGAACACAAATCTCATCAAATTGTAATTCCTTTGGTGAAGTCCTCAGTCCTGTTGGGAAATGAGACGGTCATGTGATGGAGGAAAGGAGAAGAGAGGAGGCCCAGATGCCAAGCCAGTCTCTAGGTGTCCAAGCTGGGGCATCATGGAGGTAAAGGAGTTTAATCCTTCAGCCAGCCCAGCACCTCAGCTGAACCTGATTCCCAGGCAATAAGCTAGCTGACTATACAGCCAAATGGTTAACCCCAGGAAACACCATAAAGGACCGAGGAAAATGCCTGAGCAAGCGCACTGGCCCCCTGGTTTGCTGAACTACAAAATTTCAACCGAATAAAACAGCTCTTGAAGGTCATTAAGAATTTAGTAGGTTGTTGAGCAACAATAGTAGACAAATACAGACTTGACACTAATTAAATTTCATAATGATCAATTATACCACACCAATGATTAAGTTATCTAGGCACACTTCATTTAGCTGCTGTAGGTAAATCATGGTGAAATCTATAATATTCAAGCTATATGCTTTCCTAATTTTAAATAGCCATTGTTCTTCAGACAATTTGTTGGTTAATAGTTTGCCAGTTAATAATAAATTTAAATTGAAAAGTGAAAATGAAAAAAAATTATCTGCTATAAATTTAGAATGGGTTAGTTCTGTTTTTAAATTATTCAAATTTGCCATTTGATCATGTCAATACAATGCACTTTTCTTGTTCTGTGGAGTGTAATGTTTACATCTCTAAATAAATAACTTTGTAAGCAACATGTAAATCAGGGGCAATGTAATTTTATTTGATTCTTATGCTATTTAAATTAAAAGAAGTTTTCTTAATGTGGGTATAAATTCACATCATATAAAACTATAATGGATTATATATCTAATTTTTGTTTTAATTATAGCTTGTCTAATATTTTCTCAATGCTCCCTCTTGAAAACAAAAAAAAAGAGAATACTTACTTAAATGGTGCACAAATTGATGTTAATAAATTAGTACATTCATGAATTGATTCCCAATGTTACTGCTAAAAGCACACCATTATATGCAGCATTATGTAGTTTAAAAGGCATGCTGATAAGTGCCCATATTCAAATCCATTTCTGTGCCCTTTGTGTTCTTATCTTCCCTGGGCCAGCAGACAATCCTGCTTTTCACTAACCTTTGGCTCTCAACCATCAGCAATAAACTATGCTCCTCCTCCGTAGTCCCAAAGCTCCCTTAATTAGTATCACCTGTGGTTTGTTCCATTCGCGGGGCCGCATCAGCAGCGCACACCTGCTTCGGTGTCTGCAGGTAGAACAAGACTCAGTGTCTCTGGGCTTCAGGGAGACCATCTGCCTGCCCCAAAGCAATAACTAAACACCAATCATCTTCAACAAGCTTACCGTGGCCTCCAGTTCTGGAAACTCTGCCTCTGTGATGTCCAAGAGAGATGATAAACAAGAACCGGAGCAGACCCACCTAGAAAGGCCCAACAAAGGAAATGAAAGGTATCCACATTTTAAAAGGAACAAAAAGATAAACACTTTTTCCTACTCTTTCAAAATGAAATATATAAACTGTGGGATTTAGATCTGTCCTAAACCTCCTCTCATAAACCATGACAGGTGCAAATATTTTAATCTCTTTTTTTTTTGGTTACTGTGTTTTTTGAGCACACATTTTTGAAGCATGCCTTAAAAAATATTGAAGGCCATGTTTTTCCTGAATCTATTTAATGGGATAAAGCATTTTGTGCATATGTTAAGATGGTAAAATTGACACATTTAAATAAAAAAAATAATAGCAATAAATTATAGAAAATGTAATGAATATCTTTTACTGAACAATAGATACAGCGTATGTGGTTAAATTAAAATAATTTAAAAAGTCTTAATTTGTGTTCTCATGTGATCATGCTTTTCTTTTTTATATCTCCTTTCCTTGCCAAGAAGAATTTAACGGTGACAGTTAATGGGTATATTTTGTTGAAGCTAAGGTATTTTTTTTAACGTCAAGCTATTATATCATCTACAGAAAGTGCCAAGATTTCTAACAAGTAGGTACATGTTCTTTAAACAAAAAGCACTAAAAAAGCATTGTGTTGTTAGATTGATATGTTGAAAGATATGCAACCGAATCCTGAATCTATTAACCACCACTCTCAAGGAGGTAAAATGCTATAGATCAGCACATGCTCAAAACAAAAAGTTTCTAATGTACTTCCTGAATTTCTTTTATGCAGCATATCCTTCAACGAGCAATAATTCAACTATGAAGGGTTGGCAAAAATGTTGCCTTAGTTGTATGAGCTTCACTAAAGACCATATTATAATCTATATCTGTTTGCATATTTTAGGTGAAAAGCTAAGAAAATATAGAAATACAATTTCAGGTCTAAGTGATTTTCATTTGAGATAGTTGTTCATATATTTTAAAAAAGAACCACCATAATTAAGCCATAGTGTTTTGATTTCTAATTCATTGTTTATCATACACTTTTCATCTTATGTATGAAAACATGAGGCCTAGAAAGTAACCTACCAGAAATGATGCTATTATTAGTGACTAAACTCGGGTTACTTCACCTGTGTCTAAATCTGTTTTAATTAAAATATTCCATCTTCCTTCACTGAACTTGAGTCCCTGCATATCAAAGTAAGAACTGTATTTTAATAACTACCAATTTAACTTAGAGCTCAAAATTATATTATTTTATAATTTGTAATGAGAATAATTTATTTTATAAATTGATCAGAAAAAAAATATGAAATTCTAGATTACAAAGTATAACCAGTGCAGTACTAGTTACAAGGCGGTTAGAGTAACTTCAATACATGCCCTTTTATTTTATTTATTTAAACAAATTGAGTTTATTGGTACATTTTGGGAATACACTGTAATCACATTTTCATTTAGAATTTGTACCTATGCACAATGTATCTTGATTCTTATTTTTTCTCATTCCCCTGCTCTCCATTCAACCCCCCGTGTACACAAGCTTTATTTCTGTCTTTTCCCCTTTTACCATCAATTTTTTTTCCATTCCCATGTCATTTTAGCCATCAACATATTTAGGAGCTCTTTTTCAAGGTAAAGTAAGAACTGAGATAATATCCTAATTCTGTAAAGTACCAGAAAGAAAACCAAATAGAATGCATAAAGGTTTGCAGAGATTTTATCATTGCACTTTATGAATACATTAACAAAATTGATAAAAATATAAGATCAATCAAACACTAAGAAAAAAAGCCATGTTTAGGCAAAATGGTATTTTGTGGAGTTTTATTTTCAGGGAAGAAAATGGAAAAGTACATCTGCTTGAGAACGGATGGTAGAATTCTATCTCATTTGCTCGGAACACATGATGCACACTAAGTCTGTATCTTGCTGCGATTTATAAAACACTGTTAATTGAAAGAGTGGTTCTATGGTCATATTCAGTGAAAA
The DNA here is from genome assembly GCA_004025085.1 of Thryonomys swinderianus. Taxonomy (NCBI): domain Eukaryota; kingdom Metazoa; phylum Chordata; class Mammalia; order Rodentia; family Thryonomyidae; genus Thryonomys; species Thryonomys swinderianus. The sequence goes on along the minus strand of PVIC010013794.1, from coordinate 7,118 downwards.
AAGTTAGTTACATTTACTGTACAACTTTATTGAACATTCCATGCGTTGGTATGCATTGTAAATATCCAGTAGAAATACTGTACACAGTTTCTGTCAGGTATATTTGAGCTGGAAACTTGTTTTCTCATAAAATCTACTGATATCTTTTTAAGGAATTGACATTGCACAAAGCACAACTGGAAGATAAAATAGGTACAACTTTTGAATTCATAAACAAGGACTCTCTGAGTTGCACCAAGAATCAACAAATTAAGATTGTAGTAAGTTACAAACCTTTGCACAGCAAAATAAATAATCAACAGAGTGAAAAGTCAACATACAAAATGAGAAAAAAAATTACCAGCTATTCCTCAGATGGAATATCTAAGTTTATATCTACAATATATAAAGAACTGAAAAAGTTAGACTCCCTAAACATAAAAGATCAATTAAAAAAATAGACAAGTGAAATGAGTAAACATTTCATGGAAGAACTACAAGTGACCAATAAATTCATGAAAAAAAAATCTTCAACATCCCTGGTTGTTAGAGAAAAATAGAACAACATTGAGATTCAATCATAGCCATTCATGATTGATCATAAAATTAAATAATAAGCATCAGTGAGGCTGCTGGGGAAAAAGGATCCCATCTGTATTATTGGTAGGATTATAAAGTAGTACAACCACTGTGGAAATCAGTATGCAGATTCATCAAAATATTTGAACCCGGAAATTCCACTTGACCCAGCCCCCTTAGGGTATGGTGCTGAAAGAGCTAAAGTCGTCACATTACAGAGATACATTCATACTGATATTCATAGCAGCACAACTAATGATAGCTAACTTTCAGAAGCAGTGTATATAAAGGAATAATGAAAATGTGATATGTATATACAACCAGAACACTGTTCTGCCATAAAGAAAAATCTGATTAATTTGTAGGAAAATGGATGCACCTTGAGACTATAATGTTAAGTGAAATACATCAGTTTAAATATCACGTGGTTTCTGGTATATGAAGAAATCAAATTATAAATAAAGCAGAAAGTAAAAGATTAAAGGAATTAGGAGGATAGATCTTTCTCAAATGGGAAGGGGATTAAGAGATAGAGGAAGGGAAAAGAGAATAAAATGGGATAAAGCAAGAAACGAAGACATGTTGTGTATATGTACTAACTTCACACAAGCAATCAAAACACTATACATTGCACACCTCTGCTAATAGAAGACGAGTCTGGCAGAATAGACCCGGAGATTGTGAGAGCTTTCAAGGAGTGGTTCTCGCTAGTATACAGTAACTTTAAGAATTGTAATAGTACAGTTACACTTCCTGTTGGGACAAAATACCTAACACTCACAAGTTAACGAGGAAATATTTATAGCAGCTCCGTCTGTAAAGGTGTCAGTCCACGGTAGGCTGGCTCCCAGGCAGGAAAGCATGGCACGGAGAGGTAGCAGAGAAGGAACAGCCCACTGTCAGGCAAGCAAGAAGCAAAAGACAGCAAAGCAGTAGAACTACTCTGCTTTTTATGCCATTAGAACTCTTCTCAACCCATGTGTGGACTAACTTAATACTGCACCCCCTAATCCCAGCATTGTATTCCCTACATCCAGCCAGCTCCAAAAAGCACCTTGAGCTCATGAGGCTCTGAGGGGCTCAGTATGTAGATAGAAATGATGGTAAGCACTTTAATACCTCATTAATGGGAGGCAGTAGCTAAAAAAGCCCTGTATTTATCCTTATGGTATAAGGCTATGCGACAGTGTTGATAGAGTTTTCTTTCCTACGTGAGGTACAAAGTTGTTAGACGGGATTTAGTAAAAAAGCCCATAGTCTGGAATTTCAAGCCTCTCTAGCTTTTTTTTTTTTTAATACACTTGTTAAAAGGACAGAAGAGCTCAAATTTGCTGTGTATTTTTTTTAGTCACTTTAAATCTGATACTGACCTACAAAATTGAGTGACCTTGGACATGTGACTTAAGCAGATGTTACCAAACAATTTAGCATTACTTTTGGTTGAATCGAAAGGTTCAGAATAACCCAAATATCAATGATAAAACCATAGATGGCTTCCCTGTATCTTCCAATGTATATGTTTACATCCTCAGCAGTGCACTGGGGGTAGTTAAAGCTTTGTATCATGCAAAAGCCACCCATGTGAAAAATACAGGCACTGAAGTGGAAAATATTTTTGCATTCTCCTAGCCAGGGTTGCCCTTTTCTGTCAAGTTGCACGTGCACAAGTCCACAAAGGGAGCAATATTCACAAGCTGCCTTTTACATCATTCCCGGGAACGACTCTCCGCTCCTCCTTCCCGGGGGGAGAGCTCCCCCGGCACCCCGGCACCCCCGGCACCCCGTTCAGTTCTGCTGCCTCGTCTGCTCTATCGTACGTCCTGCGGAGCGCTGCACCGCGGCGTCTGCGCCCGCGAAGCTGACGTGGAGTCATCCATCATCGCAATCACGGGGACCACGGACCTTATGGACTGGGACTAAATTATGAAGCCAGAAGGAAGGTGATCATTTTTGAAGAAACAGCTATTTTATGTTCCCGTTCTCGACATCATTGTTCCTTTCTTGTTTGGGATAATGAAAGAGTGAAAGCCACAGGACCAGGTTTTTGTCCTTTGGATTCACGCTGAAGGAAGAAAATACAATCAATAAAAGTGCACTTAACAAGGCTAAGATGGGCTGATCTTTTTCTTGTTTATTTTGAATTTCACATGTGATTCTCTGCTGACCTGCTGTTAATGCTATATAGCTGCACATTTCCCCGATTTAAGTGTGTTATAAATGGATAAACTTCTCCATGTGGATGATTTCAACTAGCTGACTGGAGGTCCAGGCTGGGCACCACAAAAGCAAGTTGTCAGTTGTATTTCAGCCTTGTATATTTCCGCCACTTAGAGTCAAACTAGGTACCTTATTTTTGTTTCCCGTTCCCGCCTTTCTTCTATAACAGAAGCATCAATTATTAGCTGAAAGCGTAATCTAAATTCATAAGGTACCTACCATTTTGCTCCGGTTTTATTTTGCCTGTCTTTATTTACCTAAGTCTTTATCCCAAAGATTTGTAAATCAGGTTAACATGCAAAATATGGGGGAAAAGCATAAATAATTTTGAGAAAAAAGTGATGTATTTCCTAAATATTACTGACAATAAACAGATGCAAGGCAGCATTCTAATTAAAAGCTAAGTGCTACAGAAGAACCAAATCTATATGACATCTGACTCTTATGTGTGGGAAATAAATATTTAACACATATTAAACTAGCATTTTGAAGGAAATATTTATCTTTTACATAGGATAAACACACACATACTTTTTGTGTGCTATAGCTACACACAAAACACCAAACAACATAATAGTAATAAAGTATAAATGGTGGAAAAGAAATTAAACTTTATATGGAGAAAGGTGCTTTTTTATTATGAAGTGTTCTGAAGCATGCATGACTCCACATTTTACTGAGACAAATAAAAGGCAAGAAAAGGTGGACATAGTAGTTTTATTTTAAACCATTTTATTGGCTTCAGCTGCTGTTTTGAATAAGTCCAAGGTCTTCTACTTTATTGGCAGCTGCCTTCTTTGCTGTTCTTCTATAAAAGACAGAAAGTTCACTGCTCCAAATGGTTTTCCTATCATCTCATTTTGCTAAATTAGTGTAATTATGAAAGAAGTAGTATGTACAAAAAAACTACATTTGTATATCCTTACCTGAAGGTGTATTTAGAATTACAGGAACCATATGAGTATTAACTAAATATAAATGATTCCTGGGACACTCTTAAATGTTGTGTCTCTAATTTCTAGTTGTGAAGAAAAGACCATTCATGCAAGGGAAGTCTGGATGCAACACTTTAAAAAGTTTCTGCAATGAGCCAACTTTAGGCCTTACGTAGACTGAGCTTCTAGAATTTCACATGTCCTTGCAGTGAAATATCGTGACTCCTATTTCAAAGAGAGATTTATTGGCCTGTATGTAACCAGCATTGCTCAAATTTCATATAAATATCCCAAAGTAGATTAAATTCACATGCTTTTCTCTATGGTACTTAAAAAAAAAAAAAAGCTTTGGATGACCACCTTACATCTGGTTTTCCTAAGACTAAGTGGCACAGTCCATCCTTAGGAGTCTCTCATACATAGGAAATGTCTTTACTTTTTTTTTTGTAAGACAATTTCTAGGTCTATAATATAATTTCAAAATAATTTATGTAATCAACAGAGCAAGAGATTCACATGCCATATCTCAAAGAGTCGTTCGGCTGACAAGTACTCTAAGATGACTAAACTCTTCCAGTGGTGCTTTAATCTGCTGTATAAAAGATTAATAAAACTCATTGTGAACTAAAAAGTGAGAGTTGTATGTTAACTAATTATTGGCATTCATAAATGTCATGTGCACAGATTACAAAGTGTACCATCTCAATCAGTTATAATATTAAACATTACTGGTCATGATCCTGATGAATCATTTGGAAAATATTTTCACTTAGAAAGTAAACATAGGTAACGAGGAAGTGATAGAAATTTGAAAGAAAATACATGGAATGTTTACAAAAGAAGCAAATAAATAAAAGAACTGCTGCATAGCATTTTAAACTATTTCCTTGTCAAAACATGGAAGTTTGACTTTGTAGGTTTATGTCCTTGATCTCCCTATGCTGTGACACAACTGTTCTGATATATATCACAGAAGACTATATGATCCCTTTCATCAGTTTACTCGAAAATATCTTCACAAAAATAGCTTTTAACTGCTACAAAACTTGATTTTTATATTCTCAAGAGGGACACATCTGTGACCTATTTATTTCACTTAAGAGTAGTTCTAGAATGTATGATAGATGCTGTGAAAGAGAAAATATGCAAAGGGAAATGCGGTGTGGGGTAAGTAACGAGGGGAAAGAAAAAACGTGATGGTAATAAAAAAGGAAACAAAGTTTATGTATCTAGGGGCAGGGATTTGTAAGGTGGGTAGGAGACTGGGAAACAATGAGAATTAAATCATGTCATATACTGGCACACATTCTCAATGCTGAGTGTGCTCATGAGGTGTATATATAATGTACCAATAAAGATTCAAATAAAAAAAAGAGGAACACGTTTTTCTGTTTGAAGAACATCAGGATCGTTATTTCACAGGAAGGGAATCTTTACGCGCTTTTAGCTCCTGTGACTGTTATGCTCCATTTACATGTTCCTACACAACCTTAATCCTTCCCTTGTGTACCAGAAAGGCATCTGGCATTAGTCAGCGAATTAAAGATCTTGAACTTGCTTCAAAATTAAATTTAAGGTCCCATATCTATGATATAGAAGATGCACCTCGTATAAATTACCTATTTTTTCAGATTAAAATATATAAAACATAAACCCTTCCTCCTTTAACTTTGAGTGTTAGATATTTTACCTCAACACTGAGAGAAAATTAAGGCAGAAAGCAAACTGGGAATTGCAAAGGAGTTCAATGAATTGAAACTTTCAGACAAGAAAACCAATAATCAAAAACAGAAGAGTCTAGCAATACTGTTAAACATCAAGATATGGGAGAAGTAACCAGAAGAATTTAAGTTTTATGATGGCTGTTTGGTAACTTAATAGACTTTAAAGTTTGAGTAGATTCTCATTGTCATTACCGAAGTAGAACATACTTGGCAATCATACAGAGTTTTCGAACAATTATACATTCAAAGCAGACAGTTTGGGAGTTCGTCTTGACTGGCACCTTGACTGGATTCACAGGTGCTTAGGAGACTGGGTAAGCATGTTCCGAAGTGTGCTTGTGGAGTGAAGAGGCCATGATCACATGGACTGTAACTGCTCCCTAGCATCTTTCTTCCCTGAACCGTGCTTCCTGGCGTCAACAGTTGAACAGTTTTCTTTTGCTCTGGTTTTCTGCCTTGTTTCTTTCTGTCTTGGAGACAGCTGAGCATGGTATGCAATTTGTACAATGAATCTGAAATGTACTTCACCTGGGCTAGGTTTCAGGGATTGGTATTTTGTCCAAACAATGGAAGGATGACTAATACAGATGGTAATACATTAGCAATATGATGGCAAATATTAAGGTACAGGGGCTAAAACTCAAACTAGTCAGGAAAATATACAGTAAGCAGCTATGTAGGCCAGAATCAGAAAATCCCAAAATATCAAAACAAAACTGACAATAAATAATGTAACATTAAACTGATTTTCTTTCTTTCTTTCTTTCTTTCTTTTTTTTTTTTTTTGAGACAGGGTCTTGCTTTGTAGTTCAGGCTGGCCCTGAGCTCACTCTGTAGCCCAGGCAAGCCTCGAACTCAGCAATCCTCCCGCCTCTGCCTCCTGAGTGCTGGGATTACAGGTGTGAGCCACCATGCCCGGCAACATTAAACTGATTTTTAAAAGCACTTATTACATATAGATATATAGATATTTGTCTAGGTTTCAGTAACATAGTTACTACTTTAGCCTCCTGTTTTTCAATTATCATCATGCCATCGATACAAAATTCAATCTAAAAACTTTCATCTGACTCATGGTCTTGTTTTTTTATAATTAATTATTTTTATTGAGACATTTTAGATATACATAATGATAACATTCATCATATGGCATTTGTACCTATACATGCTATATCTTGATTCTTTTTTCTCCTTTTCCTCTCCTTTCTTCCACTCTTCTTTTTCTTATTTATAAAAGATTGATGTTGGGCATGGTGGCTCACGCCTGTCATCCCAGCACTCGGGAGGCAGAGACAGGAGGATTGCTGAGTTCGAGACTTGCCTGGGCTACAGAGTGAGCTCAGGGCCAGCCTGAACTACAAAGCGAGACTGTCTCAAAAAAGAAAAGATTTCTTTCCACTTTTTCCTTCTATTCCTTTTTTCCTTTTGCCTTCCATGGTCTTGTTTTGAAAAATGGTAAAAATTACCTTTACATCAGAGTTTCTAGCCATAAGTACTGTGTTGCTTTCCTGTTTATGCCCTGTTTATGTTTATATATATTTATATATAATAAATATTATATGGAGTCTGGCAATGGAAGCAGAGCAGTGGATATGCATCATAGAAGAGAAATTGTTTTTCAGCCAAACATATAGGTCAGCCAAAAAAATTAATAAATTGAATTACCATTTTGGTGGACACCAAA
>PVIC010013793.1:0-37529 GCA_004025085.1 Thryonomys swinderianus | reverse complement strand
TTATGCACTTATCGTAACAGAATCTAAGTATACTGACAATAGAATCTAAGTATAGGAACAACAGCAAGAGATATTATTTTAAGAGCGTTTATTACACATGAGACACTATGCTAAGAGCTTCACATGTCTGTAGTAACCCTTGTAACAACCTTGTGAGGTGGGTACTATTATTTCCACTTTAAAAGTAAGAAATTTGAGGCAGAGAGAAGTTAACTTGGGGAGCTAAGCTGCACAGCTAGCAAATGCCAGAGCTGGGCTCGAATGCAGGCAGTCTGGTTCCCAGGAATCTCACACTTAGCTAGAACATTCTTCCTTCTCTGAACCTGCAGAGGCTCTTAGGAAGTGGCTCAGGAGGGGCTGCCTGCCACCTTCACATTTGGGACCCCACTGTTTGTTTCAGAACAAGCAAACTTCAGCTGACCAGCAAGGACAGAAGCCTCTAGATATCAAAGTGGGCAGAGCCCCGATGGATGGGCTAGAGGCAGGCTTGGGTCCCGTTAGGCTACTGGTAGAGGCTATGGCGGGAACTTCTGAGAACAGGAGAACAAGTCCTCTCACACGGCCTCCCTTTGAGTGGCCTCGGGTGGGGCCGGGGTCTGGTGGCGGAGGGTGGGGAGTGCGCAGAAGTGAGGCCGCAGTCGAGCTGGGCAAACAGATCGTGCGCCGTTCTGAGCACAGAGTGCCCATTGTGCAGCTGGAGCTCTGCTTTCAATAATCCACTTGAAGAATGTTGCATTAAGCGCCAGAGAAAGGAGCCATTGAGATGCCCATGGCTGGGCCCCTGAAGGGTTAAAGGCAAGGGGCTCTGGGTGCCCAGAACCTTGCCACTACTGGCCCAGATGGCTGCGATAGGGATCCTGGCCACTAAGAGGCACTCAGTGAGACCACCTAGAGGCTGGAAGTGAGGGTCAGAGCAGACATGTCTTCCTTCCCAGTGACAAAGGGCTGCCCCAGCATCATGGAAGAGAACTTGTTCCTCCATGAACCATCCTGCCCAAGTAACAGGCAGCACTGGGCCTTGAGACGCCCCCTCAGCCTGCCTGCTGGGAGCGACTCATCCAGCCAGCCTGTTTCTCTTGGTCTTCTGACCAGGGCCTGCCACCCACTCTCCATAATGCAGCTAGCATGGCTTTCTTTAACACTCTTAGCCTTTCTGTTAATCATTAGCTAATTATGATTAATGAGGCACTATTGGCGAGGATTCAAGTAACACTGAGAATCAGGAATCACTAAAGCAGGTGACCCAGGGGCCCCATGGACTTTTTGAGAGGAGCTGCTTATTAGGGGGACTGTCAAGAGAGTGCCGTGGGTGGATGGTGTGCCCCCACCCAGGGTCACATGTGCTTCCATTGCAAGGGTGTGTGGCGTTTGAGGTGTGGGTGGCAGATTGGGGCAGCAGAGACATCAGGGCCTGGTCCTGGAGCAAGCATACTCCTGCTGTCTTTCGGAGAATGACCACCAGCATCACCAGAGCGACTGCCACTGACTGGCTGGCTCCCTTGTCCCCACAGAACCCACAGAGGACCTTCCTGCCTCCCTGAGACCCTGTCTCATAGGGAGCCATACAGCTGGACTGGAACTCATTTGGCATATTGACCATTTTGGATGGAAACCTTAAAAAGTAGACAATGGCTTTCCCAGCTTTCTTAGAAAGAGGACCCTAAACAGGATTTACCCTGGGGGTGAGAGCCACCCATCTCTCTTCTCTCCCTATCTAGGATGGATGTCACTGAGGCCCTCAGGGCTATTCTGGTGATTATAGGTCTTTGCTACTACCCCCAATGGCCCCAAATGCCCAGGCCTTTGGAATTCATCGTTCTGATTTTATGTTTATTATTTTATTTCTCTCCAATGTTTTGCTATGAAACTATATGACTATAAAATAGGCAATTGGTTCAAGCTAGCTTTTCATACATTCTTTCTGAGCTGCTTCTAATACTCTTGTGTGAGGAATGAAATGATCAGCATTGTGAGAATGGTGTAGGAAGCAAGAATTGGGAGGCTCTGAGTGAGGAGGCCTGGAGAGCTCTCCTCTCGGGCTAGGGAAGGGATGGAGCTCTGGGATGCAGTATTTCAGACTGTTTGAAGGCTTTCTGTGTTTTCTTGTAGTCTTTAAGTGGTCCAGCTTAGACAGATTGACCTCTAGTGAAAGGATGACCATGTGTATAATCAGTGTGTATTAGTGACTGCCCCTTCACAGAGAAACGATATTTAGCTCACAATTTATACAGGTTTCAGTCCATAGTTGGCTTACGTGCGGCAAGGCTGCATGACAGTGGAGGAGAATCAGCTCATGGCCTGGTGAGAAGAAGCAGAAAGAGATCAAGGGAGGAGGGAGAGACACCTTTCTGAGTCATACCCCAGGGACCCATCTCCTCCAACCAGGCTTCACCTCCCAGCATTAACTTAGCTATAAACTGATCAGCAGACACCCCTGTGATCTGATCACCTCCCCCAAACCCCACCTATGAGCACATGAGATTTGGGGAGGGACCTCGAGGTGTTAACTGTAACACTGCACAAGATCTTTGCCAAGGGCAATATGTTAGAAGGAAATAATATTTATACTAAATTAATTTTAATTCAAAGGTGACCAAACATACATACACACTTACTCCTTCATGTGGGTGTGCAAGTGCACGTGCATACACACACACACACACACACAGAGCAACAAAAGACAAGGCCACAAAAAAGAATCATCCAACTTTTCACTTTTTTTGTTTTGTTTTGTTTTTTTGGAGACAGGGTCTCGCTTTGTAGTTCAGGCTGGCTCTGAGCTCACTATGTAGTCCAGGCAAGCCTGGAACTCAGCAATCCTCCTGTCTCTGCCTCCCGAATGCTGGGATTACAGGCGTGAGCCACCACGCCTGGCACTGTGGTATGTGGTATTGATGGCTGGTAGGCGTGAGTCATCACACCCAGCATTGTATGTGGTTACTGGGGATTGAACTCAGTACCTTGCGCTTGTGAGGCAGGCGCTGGAACCATTGAACTAACCCTCCGGCCCACCTTTTCATTTTTTTTATTTCTCCATTCTAAAAAGCTATCTGAGGACAAACAGACTAATGACATTCTCAAATTAAAATGAACTTTCAAAGTTCTTTGGTTTTGCTCCCTGTTTTAGTTCAGGAATCTCTTCTAACGCTACCTAGACAAGCAGGCCCTTTATTGGCTTCTCGCTTAGATCTAGATATAGGGAACTCGGTGCTTTTTCAAGTCTGATCTCATCAATGGAAGTGAAATCTCTGACAGTTAGGAAGTAACAAAACTACACCCCTGCCACATCTGATCTGCATTTCGTGGGCAGATGTTAGGTTTCTTTTAGTGTTTTAATGTGGATGTCTTTAGGGATGATGGGAAAAAGCCCATCTGTGGAAATGGGCAGACCTTTTCTCGTATGGGTGGGCATTTCTGAAGCCAGTCACCCTGGAAGCAGCTGGGGCTGTCGTGGGAAATGAAAAGGCTGCATTAGCCGGTGGGTGGGCAGTGTCTGTTCCTCTGAGACTTCTTTCCTGAGTCTGAGCTTGAGGCGTCTTGCAGTTTTGAGAGTCCAGCTGGTTGGAAGTAGGGCTAGTGGACACTGTCCTAGAAGACGGGTAAGCACCCTGGAGAGAACACAGAGGGTAGATGAGTAGCCAATCTTGAAAGCAGTGTGACCTGAATTCCCATCACACTTTGTCATCCTGGGCCTTTGGAAATGTCTGGCTTAAATGTCCCAGCTTGTCTCAGCTGTGTAATGGCATTTAAGCAAGAGCTGAGGTCCAGTGTTTACGTGCCCACAGCAGCAGAGGGGATGGTGCCCTCTGAGGCCACGGGGGTTTTGGTGATCGCCAAGAGGCTTCTAAGACAAATGTGAATGCTGGGGACAAGAGTTGGACTGAGGCCCACCTACTCCTCTCCACATAGTGACTCACCCCTTACTGCTGTCCTTTTGCTGAGGAAGCTGCCAGAGTCCCTATAAAAGCAACCCTTTAAATTTGCCTGAAATCTGTCTTGTACTGACTTTCACTCACAGGACTTAGTGTTTCCACTCAAAAGCACAGAGAATTAGAAATGTTTATATCAAATGAGTGAGTATATCGGGCATTTTACTGACCACGGAGGTATATCTCATTTGTATTATCCCATTTTACAGACAGGGAAATTGACAAGGTCAGATCCCAACTAAGTGGCAGGGTTTGAATTCAAGCAGTCGAATGCCAGAGCCTTCAGTCTTGGACTCTGAGATACTGTCTGTCTTGTCCCTACCTGGGAGAGAGACTTGTCTGTACCCCACAGAGACTTATAATCTTGTCCCCTGAGCCCTTTTTAGACCAGGTTGAACACCTACCCCCACACCCCGCCATCTCTCTGTGCATGGATCAAGGGGTAGGCAGCCCTGGCTAGTTGGTTCCTCTGACCAAGGTCTCGGACAATGCAAGGAAGGACCTTTGGTGACTTGTCCCACTTTATACCCAGGACAGCCTGGGCTGAAGCCTCTGGAAACGTCATGTTAGCAACCTTCCCCTTGGGAGGCTGTGCTTTTCCTGTCTGTCCTCAACATTTCTTCTTCCAGAACAGCAGGCTCAGTTTTCCCTTCTGATAAATCTGGTCACCTAAATATGGGGCTTTGCAAACAGGCGCCACGAAGCTCTCGTTCTAAAATGTAGATTCTCTATGTGCTATTCTGGGGTCTGGTTTTCTTTCTCCATCTACAGTAGTTCTCAGTAAAGGGGGAGCAATCTTCTCAGGGTAAAGGCATGAGGACAGAAAGTATACTGGGGCCACCTTTGTATCCCCAGGTTCTGAGCAACCAGCCCTTCTGAAAGCTCTGAGAAAAAATGTTTTGTTACATAGTTCTTTGTAACTCGGTTTTTGCCACCTGCTCCTTGAGCTCAGTAGTGCCCATCTTAAATATGTGAAGTCCTTGGAGTAAAGTCCAGCCTGCCTCATTCTGTTTAGTCTAGTTTGCCCGTTTGAGAACACAGAACATGAAGTCTATTAAAAATCTGGAAGACAATTCTGCATGGCTTGATCTATTCTTTAGACAGATTTAATTTGGCCGGCATGGGGCTTAGGTATTCCTTTAAGACAAACAGTTGAAAGGTTCTCCTCTTAGTCTGAATGTGGAGTTCTCCATAAGAAGCCAGATGGTCTGAGACCCTAGCCCATACTCTCCAGTGTCTTTACTGGCTATGGCCCAGTGCACTCGGCAGCAGCACTGGCTTGGACACCAGGCTGTGCCCTGAGCTTCCACACAGGGTGGAGGTGTCCCGGGTGGGACTTGAGTGCAGATCACCTGGTCTACTATGGGTCTATGACGTGCACTGCACCCAGCCCTCTGGGTCCCAGGGCGGGGACTGCGGAATGAGGAAGGGAAGGGTGGAGGAGGGTGAAGCTGGCAGGGACTGAGCTCACCAAAGGACCAAGTCGGGGAAGGCAAGTACTGCTCAGCAGCCGCTTCGAACACCAGCGAGGGGTCCCCAAGCAGAGTGGGTCCAGGAGCATCCTCCCGCCAGGAGCACTTCCCGGGCAAGAGGGCTTCTCTTTTACTGCTTTTTGACCTAGGCTTCCCCATCTGTCTCAGGACCTCAGTTTCTCCGTCCGCAGAATGACCCAGCTGGAGTAGAAGATGGTGCGTGCCTTTCCCAGGCTGGCGCTCACAGCGATCCAGGAAGGTCTCGCCAGGCCATCCCCAGCTGCTCTGCCGACTCCCCACTTCCCAGTCCCGGGAAGGAAGGGGCGGCTCCCGGGCCGGCAGGCTTGTCTGGGCTCCCCGCCCGGGGGAGGAGCCGCCGCTCGCATCCCGCCCCTCCACCTGGGTCTGGGCCGGGCAGATGTTACAACTTTTCCGCGGTGTCTCGCGTGTGTCCCGCAGGCCGCCCAGCCCCCCAGTTCGTGTCTCCCTTGGTTTCCCTCTGGGTCCTGCCCACCCACTGCGGGAGCCCGAGGGGGCTGAGACTCCGGGCGGGGCCAGAGGCCAGCCCGGGCTGGGGTCGAGAGGGGAGGAGGGAGGGAAGGCAGAGGCGAGAGAAATTAGGAGGAGGGAGAGGCCTGGGGCAAAAGGAAGAGGAGAGGCGGAGGATGGTGGAGATCACTCTCTGGAGGCCGCCACGCCGCTTCTTGGGCTGGCCGGGCTGAGCTGGGGGCCAGGCGGCGAGGGCGGTGCGGCGTGGCGTGGGCCTGACCTTCCTGGATCGGACACCGGGCGGCCCGGGGTCCTGGGCGCTCCCGCAGCCTTGCGCCCTGGGCGCGTGAGGCGACGAGGCCGGGAGCGGTGCGCGCCTGGACGCGGGCCGGCGTGGCAATGCACGCCCTCACCGGCTTCTCTCTGGTCAGCCTGCTCAGCTTCGGCTACCTGTCCTGGGACTGGGCCAAGCCGAGCCTCGTGGCTGATGAGCCCGGGGAGGAAGGCGCCGAGCCGGAGCAGCTCTCCACTGCTCCGCCCCAGCCTCCCCACATCATCTTCATCCTCAGTGACGACCAGGGCTACCACGACGTGGGCTACCATGGCTCAGGCATCGAGACCCCCGCGCTGGACCGGCTGGCAGCAGAGGGCGTGAAGCTGGAGAATTACTATATCCAGCCCATCTGCACGCCTTCACGCAGTCAGCTGCTCACGGGCAGGTAGGTACCGCTCAGCCCTTCTGGCTGGGTGGCCAGGCCCCCAGTGCTGCTGGCCAGAATCTCCCGTCAGAACAACCCCAGGCGGGCACCAGCAAAACCTGTTTCATGGGCTTCTTTTTCTTCCAACTGGCTGAGCAGTCACTGGAGTCCCTTGCCCTCTTGGGCACTGACTTCCCGAAGTTCCTTGAGTGGGTTTGGTCTCCTAAGGATCTCCATGGTGTTCTGGCACGTGCACCTTCCACATCCGGCAGCTCTGTCTGGCCATCCTGCTGTTAAGGGGGCCTGGTAGCCTGAGACATTTATTTTGAATGCTGCTTCTATGACAGACTCTGAGCCTCCCTACGTTTTTTATACTTCAGTTTTCTTATCTATAAAATGGGGCAAAGGACAGTCAAGAGGGGTAGTGAGTAGAATAAGTTGTATGTAATCTGCTTGGCGTTAGTGAGTGGCAGCTGTCATTGGAAGGATCTTGGTCCCTACACTACTCAGTGATAATGTTGGGAGGACCAAGGAATAGATAGATGGAAGAGGAAGACAACTCAGAATGCCATGATGGGCTTGTTACTTTACTCTTCAAATCTGTTTTTTCATCTGCAAAATTCTTCCAGAGTGGCAGGAAGCCCCTGAGAAGATGTGTTGTCTTCGCTGTAAGGACACAGGCCCAGTGGGACAGCAGGATAACGATTCAAAAAGCAGGGAAATGGGAGGTGGGTGTGGAAGGCAAAACTCTGACGAATTAGGAGAAAATCCTTTGGCAGGGCCAAAGCTAATCCTCCTGGAAAGGGAGCCAAAGCCTGCGTTCTCCCACACTGTGCCCCAGGCCAAAGTCCCCCATCTCCTGTGCACTGTGTCAGGAGGCCCAGCTGGGTCTGGTGGGAAGAGGGGCGGCTTGGCAGGGGCCCTGGAGCTGGGAATCCAGTGGCAGTGCCCTTTTTTTCTTCGGCCCCATACTTCGGATTTGGATCGGGGCATGGAGAAGGGAGGACAGGCGAAGGAGGAGCTGGGTGTATGTCTTTCACAGATTGGGGTGTGGTCGTGCTGGTGGAGACACAAGGTCGACTGATTTCCAGAAGAGGGAGAAAGAATCTGCGTTCCACAAGTTTTGTACAAGCTAACCTTTCTCTCCCTGGAGAGCGGGGCTTCTGGTTTAAGCAGTGGAATAAGCCACCAACAGGGCAGCGCTCCAGCTTTCTGATCCGTGGAGTTAGCGGGGCACTCCCGGCAGTCGGCAGTCGGCAGTCAGCAGTCGGCTCCCTCTGAGCGGTGCTCCTGCTCCACGCTTGGTACTCATTTGCATATGTAAATGTGTGTAGTCCTGTGCGGTGGAGTCAGACAGGCCCTCAGTTTCTCAAGACGCTTTGGTGACTCGGGCTAGCCCACCCACATGGCCAGCCAGTGTGCCGAGCACCCCAGCTCTAGAAAGAGCAGCTCAGCAGAGAATCAGGACCCCAAGGCTTCTATCAAGTCCAGTCACTTTATCATTTTGACTGAAGCCGGGAGAGCTGTTTCATCAAACATTTTGTGCATGAATTGTGAAGCCAGAGGTGGGAGCTCAGAGTCATTGCTCGTCAATTTTCTGCCAGTTTCTGTATTTTTGGAGCCTCTGTTTCATCGTCTGTAAAATGGGGGTAATAGTGTACTGTGTAGATTTTTAAAATGAGTATTAAATGAGATAACCTATGTATATGTCACATAGTGTTAAAATGGCAATAGTAGCTAATTATAGCTAACACAGTAAGCTTTAAAATAAGGAAATCAAAATAGAAAAGCCCCTCACATATCAGAGTGTCAAGAACTCAGGTCTTGGTGAACTTGGATGTCTGGGAATGAGAAGATTAGTGAAGTTCTTCACTACTGAACACACTAGTGAGGTTCCAGGCTTATTTACTCTGGGACTTGTCAGACATCCTAAGCAAATCAGGAGTGTGGTGGTGTAGTGTAGGCCTATAATCCCAACACTCAGAAGGCTGATGCAGGAAGATTGCAGTGAGTTCAAGGCCATGTTGAACTGGATAGTGAGACAGTCTCTGGAAAAAAGTAAGATTCTATAAAGCAGATCACATGTTGGTTTTGATCACAGAAGAAAGATAAGGTATGAGTGAATAAATGAGGAATTCAGGATTCTGCTAAGTGTTTCCTTCTGCTTCAGACCTTTAGCCTTTGAGAGTGACTTGGATCAAGGGGCCACGTGAGCTCAGAAGCAGGCAGGTAGGAACTGGTTTCTTACAACTCGGGGACTAGATGGGTCTCAGAGATCTCCCACTCCAGCTGTTCTCCTCTACGCCTGAGAAAGGAAGCCCCACGGGGAGGAAGGTGATAGCCTAGTTTGCTGGGGGAAGTTCCTGCCTGACTCTGCTTGGTTTTATGTTGGATTTTGCCTTTGCTCTTGGCCACTGAGTGACCTTGGGCAAAGCCCTCCCTTTCCTCTGAACTGTGTTTCTTTTAAAGAGTAGGTAAATAAACCAGGAGAGAAGGTAGATCTTTCTGTCTCTAAAACCCTCTGAGTTCATTCATTCATTCCATGAAGAACAGAGTGTGTTTGGGGCTGGAGGGTTAGCTCAGTGGTTCTGGCTTCTGCCTCGCAAGTGCAAGGTCCTGAGTTCGATCCCGGTAACCACATACAATGCTGGGCATGGTGACTCACGCCCACCAGCAGTCAAACACATACCACAGTGCTGGGCGTGGTGGCTCACGCCTGTCATTCCAGCACTAGGGAGGCAGAGGCAGGAGGATTGCTGAGTTCCAGGCTTGCCTGGGCTACATAGTGAGCTCAGGGCCAGCCTGAACTACAAAGCAAGACCCTGTCTCCAAAAAAAAAAAAAAAGAACAGAGTGTGTTTGGAGTATTACATGCTGGGAATATAAAGTTGAGTAAAAGACAGTTTTGTTTCATGTTATTGGGCCTCAAAGCATGGACAGCTGAATATGATCCATAGGCAGACCAGGTCACTGAGTGTGTGCCCTGTGTGCTGGGGACACATGAGCAGAAGTGATTCAACCTCTGGCACAGCTGTGAGAGACATTACTGTCTAGATAACATTTGAACTGGGCTTCTAGGAGTGAATAGGAGTTTGCCTGGGCTGTAGACTTTGTGGCAAGGTAAGGGCTAAGAGAGATCGGGGACTGTCACTCAAGTGTGGAGTCAGACTGCTCGGGATACAAATGCCATTCCAGCCACTCGCTGTGTGAGTCACCAGACAAGCAAATTAATTTGCTGGGCCTCAGTTTCTTACTTGAGAAGTGGGAATAATTCCATGTGCCTCCTAATTTGCAGTGGGGGGTTAGTAAGATCATTTAAGGGCTTCACATGATGTCAGGCAAGCAGGGAGTGCTAGGTATTAACTATTACTTCTGTCGTTATTAACCCCAACTTCCTAGCTGGGCAGTTGGCTTAACCATTCTGTGCATCAGTCTCATCTATGCTGACGGTAACTCCTCCTCCGCTTGATTCTGAGGATCAGTGAGGCTGTGCTGGAGATGCTTCGCCCCTTCCGTAACACCCGGCTGCTGCTGTTCTTGCTGGTAGTGCCAGGACGGAGCTTACCTTGGCATGGTGCTGGGGTCGCTTGGTGGGACCGGTGGTGGAGCTCACCAGTGTCTTCTTCCTCCGCCCCTACCCAGGTACCAGATCCACACCGGGCTCCAGCACTCCATCATCCGCCCTCGGCAGCCCAACTGCCTGCCCCTGGACCAGGTGACCCTGCCCCAGAAGCTGCAGGAGGCAGGTTACTCTACTCACATGGTGGGCAAGTGGCATCTGGGCTTTTACCGGAAGGAGTGCCTGCCTACCCGCCGGGGCTTTGACACCTTCCTGGGCTCCCTCACAGGCAACGTGGACCACTACACCTATGACAACTGCGATGGCCCGGGCGTGTGTGGCTTTGATCTGCATGAGGGTGAGAGTGTGGCCTGGGGACTGAGCGGCCAGTACTCCACCATGCTCTATGCCCAGCGCGCCAGCCACATCCTGGCCAGCCACAGCCCCCAGCGGCCCCTCTTTCTCTATGTGGCCTTCCAGGCCGTGCACACACCCCTGCAGTCCCCTCGAGAGTATCTGTACCGCTACCGCTCCATGGGCAATGTGGCCCGGAGGAAGTACGCCGCCATGGTGACCTGCATGGACGAGGCTGTGCGCAACATCACCTGGGCCCTCAAGCGCTATGGTTTCTATAACAACAGTGTCATCATCTTCTCCAGTGACAATGGCGGCCAGACTTTTTCGGGAGGCAGTAACTGGCCCCTCCGAGGACGCAAAGGCACTTACTGGGAGGGGGGTGTGCGGGGGTTGGGCTTCATCCACAGTCCTTTGCTCAAGCGAAAGAGACGGACCAGCCATGCACTGGTGCATATCACTGACTGGTACCCAACCCTGGTGGGCCTGGCAGGTGGCACTGTGTCAGCGGCCGATGGACTGGATGGCTATGATGTGTGGGCGGCCGTCAGTGAAGGCCAGGCCTCGCCCCGCACAGAGATCCTGCACAACATCGACCCGCTCTACAACCACGCCCCACATGGCTCCCTGGAGGGAGGCTTTGGTATCTGGAACACCGCGGTGCAGGCTGCCATCCGTGTGGGCGAGTGGAAGCTGCTCACCGGAGACCCTGGCTACGGTGACTGGATTCCACCGCAGACGCTGGCTGCCTTCCCCGGAAGCTGGTGGAACCTGGAG
Organism: Thryonomys swinderianus; assembly: GCA_004025085.1. Classification (NCBI taxonomy): domain Eukaryota; kingdom Metazoa; phylum Chordata; class Mammalia; order Rodentia; family Thryonomyidae; genus Thryonomys; species Thryonomys swinderianus. Next base: position 26,252 of record PVIC010013793.1, on the reverse strand, counting down.
CGGATGGCTAGTGTCCGCCAGGCCGTGTGGCTCTTCAACATCAGCGCAGATCCTTATGAGCGGGAGGACCTGGCAGGCCAGCGACCTGATGTGGTCCGAGCCCTGCTGGCTCGCCTGGCCCACTACAACCGCACAGCCATCCCGGTACGCTACCCAGCCGAGAATCCTCGAGCTCATCCTGACTTTAATGGGGGTTCTTGGGGCCCCTGGGCCAGTGATGAGGAAGAAGAGGAAGAGGAGGAGGATGAAAACAGGGCTCGAATCTTCTCCCGGGCTCGCCGGAAGAAAAAGTGCAAGATTTGCAAGCTCCGATCTTTTTTCCGTAAACTCAACAGCAGGCTGATGTCTCACAGGATCTGATGGGTGGGTGCAGTATCTTGTTTCCTAGGTATATTTCTCCACTTCAGCCTGCTCCTGCTCCTGCTCCTGCTCAGGTCGAGTCTTCATCTACAGGGAAGCAGAGAGTGTGGACCCCCTCAGTGGGACGGCGGGGGGGGGAACCTTGCTGAGGGCTGGGAGGCTAGGAGGCCTCTTCCCTGACGTGCGGGTGTGACCTCAGGTGACCCGTGTGAACTTCCACCTCAGATTCCTCATTTATAAAATAAACCCTCATGACTTTATGACTGTGGGGTGCCCTTGGTTCCGGGGCAAGTGTCATCCTGGTCAGCCTCACCACCTCACAGCTTGCACGAGGCCTCGCCCCCCATCCTGTCTCTGCTGATGCTCTGTGAGGGCCATGTGGAGGAGCTTCCAGCTGGACATTTGCTGAAGCCCAGCGAGCTGGCTGCTCTTCCCAGGGATCCTGGGAGCTAAGGGTGGCCGGGTGGGGAGGCCTTCACATGGCCTAGGCTAGTTGCGGCCAGATGCACCAGGTCACGATGGGAAGTTCTCTGTCCCCAGTACCCAGCGACAGTGGCTAGGTCCTTGCTGCTGCAGCAGCACAAAAAGAAGCAGAAATGGCTGTGGAAAGAGCCCCTGAGCCCAATAGCTCCTTTAATCTTAGGCATAGTTCTTGGCCTCTGGGTCCCAGTCTCCTGGCTCTGCCTACCTTGTGGCTGCAGAAGACTGGCCAGCTGAGCGCCGGTGAAGGAGCCTGAGAACTCGATTAAATGCCCATATATAGAGGCAAACAGTGCGGTGTTGTCTGTGGATACTTCCATGTGTGTGCGTGCGCGCATGTGTGTGCCCTGGGGTGTGTGTGAGCTCTTGCAGAGCTGAGAGGATGGAGAACAGGTTGGTAGCCTGGCTGGGAGGCAGAAGGTGTGAGTCCTGCCACAAATACATTAGGTGACCTCCAGCAACCTCCTGACACTCTCTGCCCTCAGTGTCCCTCCAGACAGGAGGCGATCTAAGAGTCCTTTCCACTCGGATGTTCTGGGCATGTCCGGGGTGCATGTCTGGGGGCACACAGGCCAAGTGGTCGGGAGCATGGGCGTGGGGGTTGCCGAGCCTGCTTGCTGCATAGCGGCTTCATCCGCACACTGCGTTCTGCACGTCTCCCTTCAGGTTCCAGTCGGCGCAGTGTGTGTAGGCGAAAGCCCTGCTGTGAATTTTGAAAATAGTTATTTTTGTCACTGGCAAAGGAGGCCTGTTAGGACTCGTCAGCTTGTGGATGAGCGGGATGGGTGGGGTGGGGTGGGGGCAGCACTGTGGGGGTTCGTGTGTTGGTTAGAGCTGCATCCAGCTACAGGGACGGCCCAAGAGTGAGGCCATGGCCCAGGCTCACAGGGCAGAGTTAGTCATCATGTCCTAGGCCTTCTCTCCTGGCCCTTCCTCTTTGAGGCTGTCACTCCTCACTGGACCTTTTCCTGCCTCTGTGCTGGTGATGTCTAGCTGGTGCGGCAGGGCCGGGACTCTGGAGGCCTTTGATGTCTGGGGCTGCAGGATTCTCCTGCTTAGGAAGGAGGCTCTGCAGAACCTCCCTTGGGGTGAATCCTTGGCCAGGCTGCCCCAGAGTGGGCTGTCTGGAGTCTGCCCACTATCAAAATGCCCCGCTGTGCTGGGTGTTACTCCAGCTGTGTGTGCTGGGCCTTCCCAAAGTGTGGAGCTGGGTCTCCCTGTGCCCCAGGTGTATACCACTTCATGTGGGCACCTGCTGAGCTGGCCCAACCCCAGCCTGGTCCCTTCCAGTGCTGGAGCCCTGGGCACCAAGGCCTACTCCACAGCCAGCCTGGCATCAGAGCTGAGGACCAGCTGAGTTCAGGACCTGGTACATACCCCTAGTGCCTCTAGAAAAGGCACCATGGCCTAGGTTTCTGTCCAGTTTCAAGCCCTGTCCAAAGCTCCCCCAATTCACAGTTCTACTCAACCCAGAAGCCAGGTCCACATAAGCTTCTGCCTGGAGCCTGGTCAAGGGAGAGATGGTAGCTGGTCTGGGCCTTAGCAGGTGGAAGGTCATCTTCTGGGAGGCTCTGCCTGCTGTCTCTTCTGCTCTGTCCAGCAATCTGTGTGCCTGGTCCTGGCCCCTCCTTCCTCCTAAATCCCTCAGAGTTCCTCTTTAGCCATTGTGCCTCGGCCTACACTTTGCACCCCCCCCCCCACTGCACTCCTGGGTGGGTCTCATACCGCCCAAGCCTCTGTGTGGAGGGACGAGTTGGGAGGGAGGGTGGCCAGAGGTGGCCCTGACTTCCTGCATCGTGAATCTGGGGGACTGGAGCCCGATGAGCTCTGTGGAAGTCCTGTGTCTCTCTTGGCTGGACTGGGAGGCAGCAGGTCTGGTGGTAGCCCAGGGCCTTCGCCGTGGGCCTTGTCCTGATGACCAGTCCCCCAGAAGCCAGCTGAGAGCCCACACCTCTCTGGCCCTTGGAAACATTTTTCACCAGGTGCTGGCAATGAGACATAGGTAGTACCACTGACAAAACCATGAAGAGAGAGGGCAGTGCAGGGTAGGGGAAAGAACACAGGGACTCTGGCTGTTATTCTGGCTGCTTCTGGCTTTGCAGCTTGGGCCTCAGCCCCCAAGTGTAAGGAGCATCCACCCCCTGACGGAGCTTCCAGCCCTGGCAAAGACTTAGCACCCAGGTCAGGCACACTGAAGTCTCGAAGATCTGGGTGTGAGGCTCTGCGACAGGCTGTTTGGATGAGTATCTCCATGACTCTGTAAACTGGCGTGCATGTACCTAATTGCAGTGCAGTGTGCAACGTGCCCAGCACATCCTGTCTGAGAGGGGTGTGCTCACCCTTCCTGTCCTTAGAGTCACTGAGTGAATACCTTGTCCCATCCTTCTTGGAGGAAGTGGAGGCCCCTGGGGCAAAGGCCTGCAGGCCCCTCTCCTAGGACTGGAACTCACATCCTTCCTGGAGTTTGTGCTGTTCAGCCTTTGGCTCACAGCCTCTGGCCTCCGTCCTTGGCTCTCTGCTGCGTTTTCCTCTGGAGACAGTGCTGCTCGCTGCCCACCACCCTCCCTTCTGTGCTCAGGCTGCCATAGCCATGGCCTTCTGCTTAGACCCTCAGCAGGAGCACCTCTCCGCTGGCTCATTTCCCCCGGATCTGCCCTGTGTTTGCTGCCTGTAGTGGGACAGGCCCCTTAGGAGCTCGACTGGTGGCACGTTTTCCCTGGTTCTTCCTCAGGCCCTGCAGGACATGGGGATGCTTAGGCATAGGCCTGTGATCTCATGGAGGTCTGTGGAAGGTGGGGTTTGAGTTGGCTGTCACAGCACCCCTTGGGGCACCTGGGAAATCAGCTGTGGTCTTCCTCTGTCCTCTCATCGACATGGGGCACCGCCTGTGCTCATGTGCCTATTCCTCTTGTGGTATGCTGGGACCAAACCCAGCAATCTGCAGGCTCCTGGCTCTGCCCACCAGCCCATGACACACAGGCCTGCTCCAGTGGTACCACATACATGCTGTGGACAGGGCCACACATACTGGCTCTTGTGCCTCCCAGGCCCTGGGGCACAGGGAGTCTGGCAGGAGTGATCCCCCAATGTAATCATCGCTCATTCTCCAAGACACAGGCACGCCTGGCTCCTTGCTGTCTTCCACACCCGGCCCAGCTGCCAGGCTCATGGGCACAGGGAGACAGTGAATCGGCAGTTGCACCTCTTTTGCAGAGTGGCAGTTACACTCAGTGGGGGTGCTGCTGGAGGTTGCCCACATGCCCCAGCTAATGCGAGCGGGTTCCATGGGGTGTGTACACTTGCCAAGAAGGCGCAGCTCTTCCGCTCCCCCTTGTCCCTGCTGTCTAGCTGCCTGCACCAGCAGATGGCCCCTGCACCTGGGACCTGCCCACCCCCAGCACTCCACACTTGGGCGGGAGTGACAGAGGCCAGGGAACAGAGCGGAGGGCAGAGCAAGAGGTGAGGGACCAGGAGGAGCAGGCTGAGATGGAAAGATAATAGTGAGGGAAAGAGGGAAAGAAGAAAACAGTACGGCCAGGAAAGATGGCAGCAGGAGGGGCAGGCAGACAGGGGCCAGCAGAGGGGAGCAGGCACACGGGCCAGGGAGGGAGCTGGTTACTTCACCACTTCCCTCCTGCACACTGTCTTTGGTGTCCCTGGATGTGCTCAGGGACCTGAGGCTGGGACCGCCTCCCTGTGCCCTTGCTGCTGACCTGGCAGCATCCCCTCAGAGGGAGGGCAAAGGTAAGAGTTATCAGGCCAGCACAGGCCAAGCAGGACTATCGCCTCCTTTGTTGAGAACGGTAGATTTTCATTCATACAGCTTTCCAGAACATTTGTTGTTTTGTCTTTGCTGCTTTTTGAGGCAGGGTCAGCGTGAGACTGGCCCCTGATGACTGCAGGTGGGTGCCCTCTTCCAGGCCCACCCCTTGCTCCACAGGAATTGTTGCAAAGAAGGTGCGGGCAAGGCAGTGTCCACACCACTAGTGGAGCTCCAGAGGGGCTCAGACCGCACTCTGACACGCTTGCTCAGGTGCGAGTATACCACAGGGACGGTCCTCAGACCCTCAGACAGTATCTGCCTCTCTTGACAGCCCTGGAGGTGGGATGGTGTGGCCTGATTTTGCACACGGAGAAACTGAGGCACAGAGAAACTTGGACACTCATCCCAAATCACACACCTTGTAAGTCACACGGGAACTCCTCTGACTGAGCGAGATGGCCTCTCCTGTTCTGGGCCAAATGGCAAGGTGGCCTCCGTGCTTTGTGCATGGCACCATCCCTGATGGGACAGGCTGCAGGGCTCAGGGCAGGAGCGTGGCAGTGTGGTGCTTCCCCCGCTCCCTGCGGGCGCTGTGGCTCGGCCACGCTGTTCTGTGCCCTGCCGCTGCCCACCGCTGCGTGGCCCCTGAGCGCAGGCCTCTCCTCTCTGCCTCTGAATTGCAACGTTGGCGGCAGAAGCGAGAAGCATATTGTGCGCTGAAACAAAACGGAGTGGTTTTTCCTTTTTGTGAAGGTGGTAATGGTGCAATTAGCAGCTAAGCCATTATCCCCTCCCGCTTGCTCTGGTCCCTCCTTCCCCTCTGCCTCCTCTCTGCTTCCCTCTGGGAAAGTGGCTAAATCTGAAAACCTGCCCCTCCTCCCCAGCCCTGACTCTGAGGAGATGGGCAGAAGGGAGGATGCTCTGAGGTCTCCTGGCCTGGACTTGGTGTCACCGGTCAGGAGCTGGTCAGGGCTGGAAAATACCAAAAGGCAGCAGTGTGTCGGCAGATGAGGAGATGAGGAGATAGTGAGGTGATCTGGAGATTTGGAAGGAAGGGAGGACCCATTGGGCTGGGTCTCTGAACTCAGATGCCTTGCGCTTATTGGGTGGGTGCCGGCTCAAGGCACTCATCTACTCTTTTCTCCTGAGTGGAGGAGGCAGGTGTGTGGACCCGAGGCCCGGGGTCTAAACCAGAGGGATGGGAGTGGTCCCAGCCCCACTTCAAACCTGCCTCTTCTGGAAACTCAGTGACTTTCTGTTTGTGCACTTCCTGAGAGCCTCCACAGCCATTAGGCTCTTGGCCTTCCTGCTTTGCCCTGCAGAGACAGCTTCATTTTCTTATTTTCTAGAAGAGAAGCTCAGAGAAGTCTGTGGCTTTGCGAGGGTCATACAGTGAGTGACACCAGCGCTGGAACTGAGCTCTGATCTTTGAGTTCCAGCTTGCTCCTTCTCAGCCCCTCATTCAGAGTGAGCTTGGGGGCTGCAGCGTGACCAATGCCTGAAGAACGGAAGCTGGCAGGGAAGCTGTCCCAGAACTTGGGGAGGACAGATCCACAGCCATGGGCCTGGCCCCCACTAAATCACTGCAGCTACCTCTGGCCTGTTGTGCTCTGACTGGAAGCACAAGCAGAAACTGGGCCGCCAGCCCCAGGAGACCAGGTCTCCTCTGTCCCTTGAGGGTGGGGGAGGGGTGCATTGGAGGAGAGCTTGTAGAGAGGCCTGGGAGGGGCCAGCTGCGCTGTTTCAAGAGAGCCCAGGCAGCGCCCCCTGAACTCTAGGATCTCTTTTGCACTTCTTCCCCAGGCTGGAATGCGGTGACGTGGACAGGATGACAGGACAGCAGAGAGAGCAAGAGCAGAATAGGAAATAGAGCAGAGAGAAATAAGACATACAAAATTACAGAAGGGAGCAGAGACATAGCTACAGAGACTGCGGGATCCAGAGAGAGAGAGACAGAGAGAGAGAGAGAGCCCAGTGAATTAGCCATTGCTTCCCTGTAAACCCTAGAACCCAGCTGTTGCCAGGGCAACGGGGCAATACCTGTCTCTGCAGAGGAGATGAAGTTGCCAGGGTAACTATATCCTGTCCTTCCTGCGGACCATCCTGGAATGTGGCACCCACTGGATGTTACCATGGCAACTGCCTCTTTGCCCCACTTAATCCCATCCCATCTGCTCTAAGGGCCCCCTAGTTGGAGGTGGGGGAGGTGGAAAGAAAGAAGATCACTTGTGGACTAAGTTTGCTCTTGTGACCCTTTTCTGCCCTGCTTCAGTCCCTCTCCTGGGGTGTTGAGTGTGCCCACTCCCCAGCCGGCCCACATAGGTCTGCAGTGCTGTGTTCAGTAGGGCCAGGGCATCGGTCCGGGAGCAGGTTTCACAGTGGAACACAGGCAGGTGTTGGGGAGGCAGTTACCGGGGCAACGGGAACAGGGCGTTTCGGAGGTGGTTGCCATGGGGACCTGGATGCTGACGAAGGCTCGCGAGGCTGTGAGCAGCCACAGTGCCCTGCTCAGAAGCCCCAAGCTCGTCAGTCAGGCTGGTTCTTGGTTTGCACTCGGCAGCACGGGCAGGCAAGTGGCTCCTACTTCTAGGAGCAGAGTGGCCGCGCCCCAGTCCTGGTCCCCCAACCCCAAGCCTCACCTGCCTGCCCAGTGCCAGCATGGCCACCATCACCTGTACTCGATTCACAGAAGAGTACCAGCTCTTCGAGGAACTGGGAAAGTGAGTTGCATGGAGGGATCCTAGAGGGCGCAGGGGTCAGCCTCCTGCGTGGGTGGGCGGGGGGATGTGCGCTTCTCAGAGGTTCTCCTGTGTACACAGGGAAAAGCAGGCTCCCTAGTCTGGGGGGTGCCTGCACGTGTACAATGTGCTCAGAGTCAGGGTAGGCATGTTTGGAGGTGCAGATATGCCAAGCCAGCTAGGTGTGTGTGTGTGTGTGTGTGTGTGTGTGTGTGTGTGAGGCTGAGGGGACAATAGTGTATGCCAGGTGAATGCACATGCATACAAGCACACATGACCTGGGCACAACAGATTCTTAGAAACTCCGTGTTAAAAGATTCTCCTGCCCCACTGGGTCCAAGCTGGCCTTGCGCTGTGGTGTCACTTGGCTCCAGGGCCGGAGAGCTTCCCCCCTCCAGGTGACCCTTCCTGACTTCAGCTGCCCGTGGCCGCTGTGTAGAGTTGCCAACTTCTTCCTGTAAACACATCCCTTCCACCTGCACCTTCCCAGCTCCTATTGGGAGCAAGGGCATTGGCATAGGATGGGTTAGTGCTGTGAGTGACAACAGTTGGGGGGAGGGGGCACCGCTGCTGCAGGGCCTGAATAGGAAGCACAGGAGCTCAGTCCTTTGACAAAGTTGCCTGCCCAGCCTCAGAGCTCTTCTTGGACTCTGAGGACTGGTGAGGAAGCAGGAAGGGCGAGGAGACAAGGCAGCCCATTCAGTAGCCTGGGAGGCTGCAGAGCATCAGAGAAGGTTCCTAGATGCCCTCAGCGAGGGTTCTGAGGATTCCAGAACGGATCTAGGGCTGCGATGCAGTTTGGAATCGAGTGTGCCCCATGGGCAAAAGGGTGCCAGCACCTGGTCGGGAGAGCACCCTGTGGAGTGTGCGAGGTTCAGGTGTGGGTGCGGCATTTTGAGAGGGGTCCGCATTTGTTGGTGGTCAGGACTTCTGTGAGAATTGATTGCGTTGTATAAGGACTGACCCTGGGGTATGCTTGTGTGCATCAAAACAGTGTGCAAACACCAGGAAGAAGGGCTGGTGTACAAAGCCTGAAAGTATAAACGCAAGAGGGTACATATATGCCAGTGTGCAAGAAGTGCTGTTGGCTAGGTGCGTGAGAGTGAAGGTGTGGAAATGCGTCATGCATGCGCACATATGAGAGGTCAGGGCTGTGTGCAGATCAGTAGGCACAAGTGTGTGGGCCTGGGGTATGCAAGGGTACCCGTGAGGTGCGGACACAGTGGTGTTCCTATGGCATCTGGATGTGTCCATCCATGTGAGGATTGGGGCACGCACATGGGAAGATGTGTGTGTGTGTTTGCATGTGTGTGTGATCTGGTCCTATGGGCTCATGTGGGGATGTGGGTGTTGTAGGCATGTGTGAGCTCATGCTGGTGTCTGCATATGTGTGGGAAGTAGGCTTATGGCTGTGTATAAACAGTTGCCCGCACACACACACACTCACACTTGCACACCCAGCCCACCTGGACACATACACACATGCCTGTCCCCTATGCAATATACACACTTATGCTGATGTGGCCCCAGGCTGCAGACTTCCTGCCTCTGAGTGTCTCTGTGCCAGAGGTGGGAGGAGGAAACCAGTGTCTGCGCTGCTCTGCAGAATGAGGCTGGCTCTAAACTCTAGCCGGGCCATCTCTCCAGCTGGTTTCCAGGATCTGCCCAGAGCCACAAGCTCTGATTAGCCAGGAGCCGCCTTCCAGGGAGCAACCCGGGAGGGGCTGCGTCACAGAGCATGGGGAGATGGAGTCAGGATGGGATTCAAGAGCTCAAAGTGGAAGCAGAGTGCTGTTTTTCCCCCAGGGGAGATGGAGCATCACCTAGACTGGCCGGGAGAGGCCTTGGGAGCCTCCCCTGCCCTCTGTCTGCTTGGGCTCTCAGAGGGCCCAGGCAGGGCCAGGGTTACTAGGGAGAGGGAGACCTGGCATGGCTGTGGTAGGAAACTGAGGGTGGCAGGCCCAGCCCGGCCTTGTCTGATCAATTTCAAACCTCTCCCTTCCAGAACCACCAATGCTCTTCACCTTTTTTAGGTCACATATTCCTCCAGGACTCTGCTGAAAGTCGAAACTGACATTTCCCAGAAAAATGCACAAATCTACAAAATGCTGTGTGCAGGACCTCTGGCAGGCTGGGCTAGGCCTGAGGGAGGGTACTTGTGCAGCAAAGGGATGAGGCAGCCAGGGTGCGTCCCTGAGGTTTGTTTTCTATAGGCCAGGGCACATCACAGAGGAAGATGGCAGTGGCACTTTGCCCATCAGTGTCAGCCGGAGTGCCCAGTGGAGCTGGGGGATGGGTAGAGGTGGCAGCACAGCACCCTTAACTTCATGGTTTTGGGCAGCCAGTGAGGTGCTTCTCCTAACTGCGGTCCAGAGATAAACAAGAGCTATAAATGAGAAAGTGCTTGGAGACACGGCTTTGAGTCGTGTGCTGTGGGCCCCTCTCTGTTGGGGTCAGGGTCCTTGCTGCTGTCCTGGGAGCTGGGCAGGACTGAGGAAGGGGCTGGGCTGTCGGTTGAGACATTCACTTCTGTCTGGAGTTATCTAGTATGGGTGGTGGGGGCTGACCAAGGCCCCGGGATGGCAGAGAGGCCCCCCTCCACATGGGAGGCAGTGAGGACATATGCCAGCCGCTCCTCAGTGGTTCACCCAGCCCTCTCTTCTGGGACCTTGCAGTGGCCCAGGCGCTGGAGCCTCTTCCAGAGCCCACTGCGGAAGTGCCTGGCAGAGAAAGCTGGGTTGGCTCTAAAATGGGACATGGGGACTTAGGGCCTCTCAGCAGGCTCTTGGGCTACCCAGTGGGGGAGGAGGGCAGATGTCTCTTCTGAGAGTCCTGGTGCCCTGCCTGGTGAGGCCTGGCTTGTTACTGCAGCCTTCGAGGAGCTCAGGGGAGGGGAGCTATGGGTGTCAGAGCAGCCGTGCTGCCTGGGCTCTCAGCAGACACTCTGGAGCTTCTGGATATTACCGAACTGAAGTGGCAGGTCCTCTGGGTCTGTCTTTCAGACCAGGACCCACTCCCTCCCTCCCTCCCTCCCTCTTTGATTCTGTCCTTCCCAGGCCCTGGGATGAGCCCATGAGCACGAGCCAGCTGTGCTCTGGGAACAGGCCCAGCTCCCGCACACTTAGCTTCTCCAAGTCCCGGGTCTCTGGGAAGGGTAGAAGTGCTAGAACAGGGGTGGGGGTGTGAGGAAAGCACCAGCGGGCCAAGGAGAGGCCAGCTGGGGAGTGGAGGAGGAGGAAGCCTTTGCCTCTAGGCTTGGATCCTACCCCTGAGGCAGAGGTTAGAGTAGCAGAGAATCACTCCCTCCTCACAAGCCCCCGCAGGAGATTCCACTTGAGAAAGGAAGAAGGCAGGAGCGCTCAACCCACTCTTCTCTCCAGAAACAGGAGTTTGAAACTGATGCAGGCTCCGGAGTGCAGTGGGGTGGGCTTGGCCAGGCTGACAGGGAAGAGAGGGCTTGCTCCTGCTGAGCCCTGGATTGCACAGCCAGTCAGCAGGTGGCCCAGAGCTGGCTCCGGGTGTCGGGCCAGGGAGGTCTCACACCTGCCATGCCACACTTTCCTGGAAGAGCTGTCAGGAGTAAGGGCATTGTCACCATGGAAGGAGACAACGCCAAGGCACCAGCTCACCTGAAGCCCAGGGCAGCCCTGTACTCTCCTCCCATCACCTTCTGTCCACTGCGCTCTGGCAGGGACATTCCTGGCCAGTAGCTCTGCTCAGAGGGGACTGACTGGATCTTCTTGGGCTGGAGAAGTGGAGCTGAGCTCAGGGTGGGTCCAGTGGGAAGGTTTCTGGTGGTCTGTGTCTGGGGGACTCCCCTCTTCTTGATTCTAGCTGTCACTTCCGATTGTGACTCTTGGGTTTACTGGGCCACTCTGGGTGAATCACCTATCTGTTGCATGCTTCAACTTTACCATCTGTAAAACGGAGCTCCTATCTTTGGGGATGCCTGAGGTCCCCACCAGGGTTGCCAGCCTCTGCCACCACCCTCTGTGGAAGGCTCCGCAGGATATCTCTGACTCCCAGACCTTCAGAATTGGGAGGGCTGTAGAGATGTCTATTAACAGCACGGATGGGGCAACACCCACAGGGAAGTGATCCGTCCAAGGTCACTGCGAAACAGTGGGCTCAGCAGGGCTGGGAGCCAGTAACATGTAGGGACCAGAGTCCCAAGGACGGGAAGCGGGGAAGTAAGACCTGGGGGGGGGGTCCTCTTCCCACTCCCTCCCAGCCCGCAGGGCACAGGCACGTGTTCTGGTGCATGCAGCAACCCTCTGCCCCCACACACCGCCCCCACGCAGGCTGAGACACACTGACACTCCGCCTGCTCCTCCCTTCTTCCCTCCACAAGGGCTCAGTGACACTGCTGTTGGCAGCCCTGTGGTGTGGACCCTGGGCAGCCCTGATACAGGCCTGGCTGCGGTGCTCACGCACAAGCTGCGCACCCTTCAGGCTCACCGGAGTCACACGCTGGATCTCTCAGCAGCGCAGAGCATGTCCACTTCCTGGCAAGGACTGCAGGACATGGCGGCTGGCCTTCCAGGCTCTCTTCGAGCCTTTCTCTTTCAGTCCCTCTCCATGTGTCTTGCTCCCTGTAGCTTCCCCAGCTCTGCCCTCTCCTGTTTTTGGACGGGGCCTCTGCCTCGGTATGCACCTATCCGGTGTGCACACAGTCTCCTCCGGCTTCTCTACGTACTATATATAGGGAGGTGCTCTCTGCCCCGGCGAGCTAGTGTAATCCCTGCCGAGATGGGTCCTGTGGGCACAGCTCTCTGCCGTGCCACCAGTGGGCTAGGAGGCCAGCTGGGGTCCACCGGAGGAGGGTGAAGGCCTCTGGTACGCGGCTCACTTGAAAGGAGGGCGCACCCGTTACCCAAGCAGATATTCAACAGGTGGCTCTGGGCCTGAGCCGCATGCGGCACACGTAAAGCTTCTGTTGGCTCTGTCCTTGTGCGGCTCACAGTCTGGTACGAAGCAGCATTAATTAAATTGCTTCAGAAACTATTCCTAATTGCAGCAGGGTGAGGGCTATGAAGGCAAACATAGGGGTGTGAACTACACGAAGACTCGCTGGTCTGCCAGGGTGAGGGAGGTGTTGAGGGGCCCCTGAGAGGTGATACTGATGGTGGGAGGCTGAGTGAGAGTTACCCAGAGGGAGGAGGATAGGGGTGAGTTCCTGAGCATGGAGACAGCCGGTGAAGGCTCAAGGCGGGTATTTCAGCAGAACACATCATCCGTGGGGCCTGGGGTCTCTACTTTTCTTTGACCTCCACAGCTCTCTCCCCAACTTCCAGATGCTAATTAGGTCCTAGAAAGAATGTTAAAAGCCTGTCAGGAAGAGGGGCCCTAGCAGAGTGGTGAAGGTCTGGAAGCCAAATCAGGCGAGAGATCCTGGGGGGGGGTGGCTTTGTCAGGGAGAAGAGTCCCTCTGAGGGCTGTGTCAGTGCAGGGTGGTTTAGGGTCAGAGAGATCGCCGAGGCAGAGCAGTGGGTGCATGGGGCAGAGGCCTACTTTGTCTCACACCACGAAGAACTTTCCGATGTAGCTCAGTGGTTCTGGCGCTGGGCTTATAAGCACAAGGTCTCGAGTTTGATTCCTGGTACTAAAAACAAACAAACAAAAAAACTCCAATAAATGTCAGGCTTGCTCTTCTGTCCCACAGAGGGCCGCAGCTCAACGCTTAGGTAGCAGACAGGCCAGCTCCCTCTGCCAGCTCCCTGCCCTCACCTATGAGGTGCTTGGTGCAAGGTGAGGAGGGACACTCCAGGCCGGGCCTCTTTTCTTTAGTCCATTCAGAGCCCTGAGCACAGAGTGCTCTGCTGTTTTGTGGCTGAGACTAAGGCCCAGGGAGGGCTGGGCCTGCCATGGCCACACAAGGCATAGGTAAACCCACGCTCATCTCTGCATTCCAGGGCTGCGGTTTCCTGCCTGGAGCCTCTCTCTCTGGCACGGGGTCTCTGAAAGGCCTTGGGTTGTTGTAATGGACAGAGGGGCCAGGCAGCCACCAGATGCTGGGAACAGACCCCCAGCAAGTCCTTCTCTGCTGCGCTCTGGTCCTATCTTTTGGGCACTGGGAACTGTTTCCTAGTTTTCCTTTTTGCGTTTTGTAACCCATTTGGGAAACCCATGCACAGCCCGAACAAGGAATCTGTTGGAACTTCTGTTGATTCCATGTTCCCTGCAGAAAACAGACCCTTCTGGCTCCTGGGCCTTCTGTGTCCCCCATGAGACTTCTGCTGGGTTGGCGTCGGGGCGGGAGGCGCAGGACAGCTCGTTCCTGCAGCATCTTCTGGAGTCGGGGGGGGGGGGGGGGGGGGGGCGGCAGAGCCGCAGTGGGCAGGCACTGTCGGTAACAGGCCCCAGGATTTTTGTGTAACTGTTGGAGCTCTGTGCACAGCGCTGTGGTGATGCACTGGGGAGACGGTGGGAAAACCTCGCAGTGGGCAGAGTGGGCCAGGCAGCCGTCAGAAGCTGGGCAGATATGTTTGCCACTAGGGATCCACATTGCTGTGTATGACACTTTTTTTTTTTTAATTAAGAAGGGATACTACTGCTTAAAAAATGGAAAGAGGGGGCGGAGATTGAGCTCAGTGGTTCTGCTGCCTGCCTCGCAAACACAAGGCCCTGAGTTCAGTCCCCGGTAACCACATACAATACTGGGCATGGTGACTCACACCCACCAGCAATCAATACCACAAACCACAGTACCGGGTGTGGTGGCTCATGCCTGTAATCTCAGCACTCGGGAGGCAGAGGCAGGAGGATTGCTGAGTTCCAGGCTTGCCTGGGTTACGTAATGAGCTCAGAGCCAGCCTGAACTACAAAGCGAGACCCTGTCTCAAAAAAAAAAAAAAAAAAAAAGGAAAGAGCAATAGAACAGAAGAGAGAACTTGAATGTTACTTATCAACAGCTGATTTTACAGATGGGTAAACTGAGGGCCCTGAGGGAATAGTTTGGCTTAAGGGACACAATGCGAAGTGTAGAGGGCAACCCCTGGTGTGGAATTTTTCTTTTGTTTCTGAATGAACCTGGGCCTAGCTTTTTAACTGTTTGGGAATTAGGATTCCCTCAGGGGCTCCTGTTTACGATACTCACGGCCACTCACCCCACACATGCACGCCTTCCCTCCCTAACACACAGAGTACTGCAGAGTTTCCCCCAGTCTCATCTTCCTCAGAGCCCAGCATGGCCTCTCTGGTCCCAGTGGATGTGGTATTGGAAAAACAAAGTCTCTGAGTCCAGAGTTCTGGGTCAACATTTGCCAACATCTTCATCAATGGATGGGAAGAGTGGGCTTCCATGCTGCTGCCTGACTAGGCACACTAGTTTCTAATGCAGCCACCTGCGGCCCAACAGGTGACACTACTGTGATGGCAAGCCTGGCTCTCTCCCCTCCCCAAGGTGCTCCCTGCTGGGTCCCAGGCCCTGGGTGATCAGAGCAGCCTGGGTTATGAGTCTCTTGCTACCAAGAGGTTCAGGGGCGGAGCCTCTCCAGGTAGAAAATCTGTCAGCATTGGGCCTGGAACCTTCTGAGATCACCCAGCCCTCCCCAGGGAGGTGTGGTGTGGGAGCGCGGGGCCAGAGTGGGGAAGTCTGGCCAGCAGACTGGGGATACTGCCATGGAGCGTCCAGGCAGGAGAATGACTGGCTCCGAGGGGAGGGCTGAAGACAGGAAGGGCGATGGATCTGGATTTCAGCCTGAGGTGACGGTCACTAATGTTCACCCTTTGTGGAGTTGCAGACTTCTTTGCAAAGTTGAGGAAGACTATACATCCTTTGCCCAGAACAGGGCCCAGATAGAAAATCATTGTAATACAGTGGGAGGTGGGTTCATGAATGCACAGAGCTTTCCAGACTTCCCAGCTAAGGGGGTGGAGGCGAAAGTGGTAAGAGGCCTGGTGGAGAGAGAACAGGGGCAGCCAGGTAGGGCATACAGTAGGGCAGCAAACGCCCCTCAGAGAGGTGGGGATGCCAGAGACAGTGCCGCAAAGCAAGGAGGGCTGAATGCCCCTGGGGTGGGGCAGACAAGGCATTAGGGCCACGCATGGCACAGGAGTAGCGAGGCAGGGAGGTATCAGGTGGGGGAGCCTGGCACACACATCTCTTCCATGGAGCCCTGGGGGCGGCAGCCAGATTGTGGGGGGTTCATGGCATGTGGGAGGTGGGAAGGAGCAGCGGATGTGGGGCATTTGTTCTAGAAGTTTGGCAGCAAAGAGAAAGGGAAGAAGGAAGCAGCTCAGGCTGCTGAGTTGAAAGAAATGTTCTTGGTTGTTTTAATTTTTGGTGGGGTGTGGGTGGGGCTTGTGAGGAAACAGCCAATAAAAGGAAGATCTGGAGACTGGGGAACCCCAAGCCCACACCCACAGGGGCCGGGGCAGCAGGCAGCTGGTGAGGGCGCTGTCTCAGGAGGCCCGTGGGGGAGTGTGTCTGTCTGCAGTGACCGGCGGGCCTCCTCAGTGCTGAGTGACTCCCGGGGAGGAGAAGTTTCCCTTAGAGGGAGTGGGCAGAGCCCTGTCTTGGGTTACAGGCCCACTCGCAGGTGGTCCCAAAAGGAAGCAAGGCTGGAGTTCTGACCCCTCTTTCAAATGGGGAAACTGAGACCTGGTAGGATAAGTAAGCCGGAAGACAAGCTGGGTGATGACCTAGTTTTCCTGACTCCCCATCTAGCCCCTTCGGTGCTGCACCTGGCTGCTAGGTCAACATTTCAGGATGCTGCAGGCCAGAGAAGGTGCTGGGTTTCTAGGGGTCGCAGCCAGCTACACCCTCAACACTGCCTGCCAGGCAGCCAGAAAGCAGTTTCTGGTGTGAATGTCACTCTTCACAGCCCATTAGCAAGTCCCCTTGTCCCCAGCCAGTGGTCTATGGGGTCTGCCCAGGACTGTCTACAGGAGGCTGCGTGGGGCCTCCCTGCCCACCCTGCTCCCCTGCACACACCCAGGGCCTCATTCAGCTGTGGGGAGCGGCCCTTCCCCTCCTCACTGAGGCCCCACACATCTCCCTGGCTCACTTCTTCTCTGAGCTTGGCAAACAAGGTCCGTATTTTTTGGATGATGCTAGCTGTTGTCATGCTTTGTATGTAATGGTGTCTATACCAGGCTTTGTTTCTTGGGCATTTACTATACTCTAGGGACTACACTAAACTTACCAACAACTTTATTACTGCACTGAATCATCCACACAGGGTGGGTACTCTTATTGTCCACATTAGACGGGCCAGCAAGCAGGCGTCCAAGATGAAATAACTGGCTACTAAGTGCAAATGCACAACTTGAACTCTGATGGGGGGATCCAGAAGCACCTGCCCTTCCTCAGGGAGACTGCTCTGAATGGGAGGCTTTGCCACTTACCGCTGCTCCAGGGAATCAAGTTAAGATTCCGTTTTGCAGTCTCACTGGCCATGCGTCAAGTGTGTGGCAGCCTCATTAGCTGGCACACAGATTTCCATCGTGGAGAGTTCGGCACACAGCTCTGGACTCCAGCACTGAGCTGGGGAGAATTTTTTATACTTGAGTCTCTGCCCCAACTCTCCTCCCTGGTTGCCGATGAAGAAGCTGAGGCCCACAGGGGGCCCAGCGCTGCTGATGCCTCTCACACAGCTGAGATCTGAGATCTGGCCCCTCCCACCTGTCTGTCCATCTGTCTGTTTCTCGTGTACCTTCATTCTGTGGCCCTCTTGCTTATGTGGATACACACTCCACGTCCCAGGTGACAGGAGCCTGCAGGGGTCACAGCATCCTGTACTCAAGGCGAGGCCCAGCTGCTGAGCGACACCTGCCTTCCCCTGGGTTCCCTCCAGAGCCCCCCAAGGAGAGGCCTCACATTTGGGCCGTGGCTGTTCTTGGGGTCGCCCCGTTCACCCCCCCTTGGCCTCCTTGCTTTGTCCCCAGTGTCCTGCTCCCAGCACTTGCCGCCCACCCACCTGCTGGCCACCTGCTCAGCTCAGGCCAGGGGAGAGTGGGCCAGCTGTTCCACTTGCCAAGGCTGCTGGGCTGCGGCCACCGGCTCACACAGGACGAGAATACAGAAACATGCTGTTTAAAACAAAGGACGGAGGGAGGAGGGGGAGGGCTGCAGACTTGCTGCCTGCGTTTTCATGGCTGCCCCATGCCTCTCCTCTGACCTCACCTCCCTAAACTCTGCTGCAGGCAGGGGCCTGTCTGGGGCCTGCAGGTGTGTGGGCAGAAAGAGGGGCTCCCTGGCCCAGCCCCTTCCTCACCTCTGACCCTGCTGTGTCTTGTACTCTGCACAGGGTCCTGAGCTCAGCGCTCTTCCTTGCCTCCCAATGACCCCCGCAGGTGGAGGGGGTGCTGTTGTTGCCCTCTACAGGACTAGACAAGCAGCGAAGTGCCAAGCTGAGCTGCATGCAGTCAGTTTGAGGCAAGGTGGGTGAGACCACAGTTCTTGTGACCACGGAGCGCTGGCTCTCAATGACCACATACTTCAGGTTTCAGTGAGTTGGCAGAAAAAGTTTGACTGATGTGAGTTCTTCTCACAGGCTCATTAGGAATATGCCTGTTTGCCTGAGGCCTCAGTTTCTCTCTGTGAAGCAAGAGCTCCGCATTCAGTGTCCACAAGACTGCTGAGTGAGCTGCTCAAAAAGCTCCGAGGGGTGGAGCTCTGAAGTGGCTTTGAGAAGCGCCTCCCTCTGGGCGCCCAGGAGGGCGGTTTATGCGTGCCCAGCCTTAAATACATAAGATGTCTTTCCGAGGCTCTGCGTTGCCTGTGGAATCACCCTGCCCATGGCCTGGGCCCTGGTGAGGGACCTCTGGCGTACATTAGAAAAAGTGCACTTCTCTTGTTTCGGAGGTATGCACTGGGCCCAGTTCCCGGGACAAAGCCAGGTCCATAGGGCCTGTCAGGCTGCCCAGCACAGAGCCCCATGGTGGTTTCCACCAGTGCAGTCCCAGGGGAGCAGGGATGTGTAGCAGGAATTCTCCAGAAGGCAGACAGGGTGGGCTGGGCTAGCTGGGAATCACCTGAAAATGGATTAAGTTGAAAACATTGATTTCTGGGGACCACATTTAGGGTTTTGATTAGTAGGTCTGGGCAGGGCCTTGGAATCTGTATTTTATTTATCTTTTTTTTGCGACGTCATCTTGTTTTGTAGTTCAGGCTGGCCCTGAGCTCATTATATAACCCAGGCTAGCCTCGAACTCACAGCAATCTTCCTGCCTTTGCCTCCCAAGTGCTGGGATTACAGGTGTGTGCCACCACATCCAGCATTGTGCTGTGTAGTACTGATTGCTGGTGGGCGTGAGTCACCAAGCCTGGCATTGTTGTATGTGGCTACCAGGGATCAAACTCAGGACCTTGCGCTTGCTAGGCAGACGCTAGAACCACTGAGCTAAATCCTTGGCCTTGGAATCTATTTTAAAACTATCTCCCCGGGGGGAAATTCTATAGCAGCCAGTTTGAGGACCACGGATCTAAAGTCTTTACCTAGAATAGTCTTGTTTTTCTAATGGGAATTTTACCCATTCCTCCCCCATCTCTCTATCTATCTAACGCATACTAACTGAATGCCAGCTCTGGACCAACCTGTGAGTCCATGGTGGGGACTGAAACAAGGTGCAGCCTGCCCTCTGCAGCTCTCCACCTCCTCCCACCTTACCCTCCTCTCAGAGCTCAGAACCCTTCAGATGTGGCCAATTAGGTGTTTTCTCTCCTAGCACACTGGAAAATCATGCCCTCCAGATGGGCAGGAACCATTCCCCTGCCTGTGCAGAATGGGCACCTTTTTGAGACCATTTTTGCCTTTCCACATTACCCCTATACCCCTGACTAAAAATCCTCTTCCTTGTCTTATTCAGTTTCTTTCTCTGTTGCTTAAATAAACTTTATGCAGGGGCCGGAGATTTAGCTCGGTGGTTTGGGAGCCTACCTCGCAAGCGCAAGGTCCTGAGTTCAAAGTAACCACATACAATGCTTGGTGTGGTGATTCACACCCACCAGCAATCAATACCACATACCACAGTGCCGGACGTGGTGGCTCACGCCTGTCATCCCAGCACTTGGGAGGCAGAGACAGGAGGATTGCTGAGTTCCAGGCTTGCCTGGGCTACGTAGTGAGCTCAGGGCCAGCCTGAACTACAAAGCAAGACCCTGTCTCAAAAAAACAAAAACAAAAATAAAACTTTGTGCAAGTAATGCCATAGAGGTCAACCTGGTATCAGACACTGGGTCCCTAGTACCAGAGACATAAAGAAGGTAAAAATCCTGGCCCCCAGACACTCCCCAGTGGGGAGAGAGAAGGGCCTCTACAAGCAGCTTTCACTTTGGGCCTGTTGCAGATTGTCATAGTTGGTCTTAGGCCTGCTTCTTGACACAGAGCTCTTAAAACCCTTGACACTTCCTAAGTGGTTATGGCTTCTGGGGGGATCTTTTGCTCCAATATTTGGTGGTTGCCTCCAGGTCCTGACACAGAAGCTCCTGATGTCCTTAGAGTTTCCTAGGTGATGGTGTATCTTATTCTAATGAGGCAACAGGGCCTGGTCAAAAGACCAAGCCGTGACTAAAGCTTGGACCATTCAGCTCCACACTCCAATCTCAGGGAAGCAGGGGGACTGGAAACTGAGTCCCTAGTTGACCAGGGGGGCTACATGATGAAATTTCCATAAAGGTCTCAGCAATATGGCATCTGGAGAACGAGGGTAGTGAGCACATTTGTCCGTCTGTGGGGCAGGCGGGAGGGCAGTGCATCCAGCTTCAGACACTTCCAACCCTTGACCTAGGTACCTCTTCATCTAGCTGCTCCTCTAAATCCTTTATCACATCTTTTATGGTCTGTTAAACCAGCAAATGTAAGAGGTGCCTTGATTTCTGTGAGCCACTGTGGAAAAGTCTTGAACTGGAGGAAGAACCCAGGCAGAAGTATGGGTAATGGGAATCCACTGCTTGCATTTGGCATCTGAAGTAAGGGACAGTCTTGGGCTGGAGCTCATACCCTCTGTGTCTGCACTTAGAGCAGATGACACTGTCACTGGCTGGTGGGATCTAAAACTGATGTCTAGAAAGTAGAACTGATTGGTTTGAAAGAAGCTGCCTGCCTTTGGTGGCCCGATGTATTGTGGGTTGATTAAAGGAAAATGAGTTTTTCCTATACAGAGGTTTCTAGGAACATAGAGAAGGTGCCACACTGTAAGGGCAGTGTCTTGCAAGGTGACTGGGGGCCTCGCTGCCTTCCTCCTGGTGGCAACCCATGGCTGAGGGAGGCCCTCCCTCTATCTGCACATGAGCTGTGCCTCAGCTCTCCTATGAGGTCGTGTCTCATGGCCTCTAGTCCTCCTCCCAGGGCTTTTTTCCCATCCTTCTGTACAGTTCCCAGCTGTGCCCAGACATGGACTCAGTGACAGCGTGGGCTAGGGTCTATGTAAGACAGGCACCTGGGCCAGCCTGCTGCTTCCTTGGTGCCTGAGTCAGGACTCAGAGGATACATAGTGGCACAGCCCTGTCAGGAACTCTAGCAAGCACAAGGTCCCAAGTTCGATCCCTGGTAACCACATACCACAGTGCCAGGCTGGGTGACTCACACCCACCAGCAATCAGTACTACACAGTATAATGCTGGATGTGGTGGCTCATGCTTGTAATCCCAGCACTCAGGAGGCAGAGGCAGGAGGATTGTTGCGAGTTCG
The DNA here is from genome assembly GCA_004025085.1 of Thryonomys swinderianus. Classification (NCBI taxonomy): domain Eukaryota; kingdom Metazoa; phylum Chordata; class Mammalia; order Rodentia; family Thryonomyidae; genus Thryonomys; species Thryonomys swinderianus. Next base: position 5,277 of record PVIC010013793.1, on the reverse strand, counting down.
AGGCTAGCTTGGGTTACATAGTGAGCTCAAGGACAGCCTGAACTACAAAACAAGACAACGTCTCAAAAAAAAAAAGATAAATAAAATACAGATTCCATTCACAAGAAGTGGATTTGAGGCTCATTGGTGTGGAAGTCAAGGACCCAGGAGCACAAATCTCTGAGTCCCAGATGCAGTTGTGCCTGAGACTTGCCGAGTGACCTTGAACTATCTATCTGTGGTTCAGTACAGTGGAGAGTCTCGATCCCACTCCAGACACACGCAGTCAGCACTGCGCTCTGGCAAGAAGGGCAGACAGTATTAGTACTTGTGAAGCCTGCTCAGGAGCCTGTTTTCTTGCACGAAGCACCGCTTTACTGGTTAGAGCAGTAATGTTGATGACCTCAATGTCAGTTCTCTTTCTCCTCAGTCATCTAAGGAGTCGGACCAGATGGCCTTTGTGGAAAGTCAGAATGATACGTCAACTCCACACTGTCTCAGCCTGCCTTTGGTCGGCTCAAATTCTTTTGGAATAAGGCATCATGTTTTGAAAATGTGGGAATTTCTCATAAACATTTAGACTTTTAGCTGTGCTTGAAAAATTGAATGAGGTAGGAACGAGCCTCATTCCATATGACAACAATGAGTTTCCCCTGCTGAACTCTGAAGCTCACAGGCCTGCCCCAAATTCTGCAGTTGCTAATACTTTCAGGTTGAAAGTCCCAAGAGGCTCTTAAAACACCTGAAAAGATGAGAAGCCTCTCAATATTATAGTTAAAAACTAAATCTACACCACGTTTCATTTCCTACCTCTCTAGTGAACAAATATGAAAGTTCAATAAGGTACTCTGTTGACAAGGACAGGGGAAACCTGTCCTTTTGCATAGCGGTGGGAATATAAGTTGATACAATCACATTGTCCATCAAAATTTCCAAATACCACCTAATCCTTGACCAAAAAACATCCGTGCTAAGAGTTTATCCCATAGACATGTGCACTAATGTGAAGTGTAATTCTGGTGCACACAAGTTTAGTCACTGGAGCACTGTTCAAAATAGCTACAGACTGGAACTAACCCAATTGCCCTTCCGTAGGGGATGGGGCCAACTGTGTAGCTGCATATTATGTAATAAAGTGCTTTCTGCTATGACAGGATGAAGGACTTCTGAAATGTATTAGTAACTGAACAAAGAAGGTAGAGAGCACGCCAAGTCCAGCGACGTTTGCAGCGGGGACAGTGTCTGTTGAGGGTTTCTGGGACTGACAGAGTGGCCTTCTCTGGGGAGGGGACCTAGCACGCCAAGATACGGGGGTGGGAGGGATTCTTCCCACTGTCTCACTTTTGAATCTTTTGACCAGTGAGCCACGTTTACGTGTTATCTCCTAAGAGGCAAAGACCAAAGTTTTCAGAGACCTAGGGTCTGTGGTTCTAACACTGCAGAGCCCCACTGCTGTACGATTCAGTAAGTCTAACTTTTGATGAGTCAGAAGTTCATCTTACTCAAGGCCGAGCTTCCAGGTCTGTGTCTGAGGCCTTCCAGCCCCATGGTCTCTAGTCGGCCGGTACAGCCCCTTGAGCCTGGGCAGCTACAAAGAAGGGTGCCCGCCTCAGCCAGGCACAGTGGCGTGGATTCCGGTGTCTCCAAGGCTGCAGTCCCTGGTCTCCCTCATTGCGTCACCGTCTCTGTCCTTCTCCCAGGGGAGCCTTCTCAGTCGTGCGGAGGTGTGTGAAGGTGCTGGCTGGGCAAGAGTATGCCGCCAAGATCATCAACACCAAGAAGCTCTCGGCCAGAGGTAGGTGCCCGGCCCATGCTTGCCTGTAGCTAGGCTCTCCTTCCCTTCCTCCCTCTGGCCTCTGGCGCAGGGCCAGGACTTGAGTCTGTGCCCCTGGGTGACCCTGACGGTGTCCTGAGGAGAGAGCTCCCTCTTCCTCTCAGGGAATCTGTGAAGGAGGCCATAGCCTCGCAAAGACTGGCCAGACTCTGCCTCTACCACGTGGAGCCAAGCACCAGATGGAGCTTCCTTTTCCTGGCCTGGCCATGCCCTCTGTATCTCAGCTGCATTCTCCATGCCCTGCGTGGAGGCCTGAGCGGGCTCCTCTTGCGGCCGGCCCCTGCTCACTCTGCAGGCCTCCACTCAGTTTCTCTGGACCCCTGGTGTGAGGAGGTCTTGGCTTCCATCTCCGTGTCTTTCCTGGCCTGCCCTTGCCCTTGCCTCATACGATTTGCCAGTTGGCTCTTTGTTTAAAATCGGTGTCCCTTCTTGACTAAGCTCCAAGCAAGAGGGCAGGTTCCGTCTGTGGCCCTGTCCTTGGTGTGGGGACAGAACCCTTGCAGGGTGCCCAGTGTCCCGTGAAGTCCTTGTGCACTCCTCCTGGATGATAGCAGCCCTGCCTCCAGTCCCTAACTAGGTGGTCTGGGGTGAGCCCTGGCTTTTGGAAATGGGTAGTGAGTTGAGACTTGCAGAGATGGTGGTCCTAGACCTTATGGGTGGTTCTAGACCCACAGTGCCAGCACCTCTGGGGGAATGTGAGAAATGCAAGGGGGTGGGGTGGGGTGGGGGGGGGTGGGCCCTCCCCCCCAGACCTAAAAATCCAAGTTCAGGGTGGGAGATTTAGCTCAGTGGTTCTGGCGCTTGCCTCACAAGCGCAAGGTCCTGAGTTCGAAGTAACCACACACAATGCTGGGAGTGGTGATTCATGCACACCAGCAATCAATACCACATCCTACAATGCCAGGCGTGGTGGTTCACACCTGTAATCCCAGCACTCAGGAGGCAGAAACAGGATGATTGCTGAGTTCTAGGCTTGCCTGGGCTACATAGTGAGCTCAGGGTCAGCTTGAACTACAAAGTGAGACCCTGTCTCAAAAAAAAAAAAAATCCAAGTTCATATGATGCCCAAGTGAGTCAGATGAGCATTAAAGCTTGAGAAGGGCCCCCGCAGGACTCCTCGCCTCTACTGTGCGTAGGGCAGGATGGTACTGAGCACTACTGTGTGGGAGATGGTGTAGCCTCTGCCTTTGGGGCATGACGTGAGGGGAAATTCTGCTGGGATGTGGTGGGCGGGGCTGGCATGGTGTCCGAGTGCTGGATGGCTGTGGCTGTGTCTGGGCCAGGGCCTGGCAAGTGGGGGCTAGAGAGGTCCTGTGTGCATGGTGCACGATACACCTGCTGCTCCCCACAGGCCTCTCAGCAAGGCTCATGTTGGACTGCTCGCTGCCGCCTTTCATCTCTTGGGCTCAGCATGGCCGGAAGCGCAGCGTTTCCTTCTGGTGTCCTGAGGGGGAGAAGGCTCAGTGTGTGGCAGACCAGGGAAGGGGCCTCCCATATTGCATTCAGTGTGAAAAAGCGAGACCTATGGAAGGTCCAGAGCCACAGCCAGCAGCATGAGCCATGGGGAGGAGGGCACCAGCTCATGTCCCCAGGCTGGGATCGGCTTTGCCACTGCAGTGTGACTAGTGGCAACCCGGTGCCAGTCTGTGCTTTGGGAGGTGTCCCAGTCCCTGAGACGGCAGGAGCAGAGCGAAGGCTTGGCGGCAACAAGCTGAGGGTCCCTGAGAGGAAGGCCAGGAACAGAGGTCTGCCCAGATGGGCCAGTTTGCCACATCCACAAGCACACATGTTCACACACACACATATACACACACTGACTGGCCAGGACACAGGAGTATCACAGAGAGGAGAGGCCATTGCTTCTGTTTGGGAAGGGCACAAAGTGTTCCGGGATCCCTATGGCTCTGACTGGGGCAGGCAGCCACCCCCAGACCCCCTCGAAGGCGCTGTTTGTGGAGTCTCTGGGAGGTAAGTGTGTGAGGTGGGGGTGGGGAGGCTACCAGGGAACATTCTCGAAGAAGTCTGCCAACTGCTAGCTGTGCTTTTCCCCAGCAGGCAGGGGAGGAGGAGCAGGGCTTCTTCTAGCAGGTCTCTTTGTTTGCCACTTATGGAACCTCCAGGGGGGCTTAATGCAGCCTATTTGGTAAAACACTCTAAACTCCTCCTGCTGGCACTCTTGGGTGACTTCCAGCAGCCTCAGCAGGGGCTGTACTGCTCAGGTGGGGTCGTCTGTCCACCCCTCCCAGGGAGCTGCAATTTTCCTGTCCCCACCCTGCCTGGCCTCTTTTAACAAATGGTTCCCAAACCCAGGAGATACTTTCATGTGCATTTAAAATTAGTTTTTTAAAAAAATACTCATCTTTAAAGAAATCATCAATAAATGGAATGAAATGTAAAAGCTTCGCTTGTCCTGAGCTCTGCCGAACTTTCAAGGGGTCTTTTTAGAAACACAGTTGCCTGCGTGGCTCCCTGTGGCTGGAATGAAGCTGTGTGGTCTGAGCTCCCTGCTCTTGTCGGGACCCCACTGTGTAGACCCTAGCCTTCCTCCCTGAGGCCCATGTCACTGTGGCCGGGCACTGGGCACAGAAGGTGCTTGGTGTAGGCACAGGCGACCGGCTAGCCTGGACTGTGACTTCCTCAGGCTCTGGCCTTACCCAGAGGCAGAGGGAGGGCTTCCCAGGCTCCCTGGCTGTCAGTTTTGGGTGCCGGTGGGAAGGCTGGCAGGGAAACACCCAGCTTGCCCTAAGCCCCGGGCAGGTCCCTGCATGGTCACCTTCCATCCATCCTCCTCCACATCCTTGCCTGGCACCTTGGTCCTTGAGATTCTTTTTTTTTTTTTTGAGACAGGGTCTCGCTTTGTAGTTCATGCTGGCCCTGAGCTCACTATGGTGCCCAGGCAAGCTGCCTCGAACTCAGCAATCCTCCTGTCTCTGCCTCCCGAGTGCTGGGATTACAGGTGTGAGCCACCACACCCCGCATTGTGGTATGCGGTGTTGATTGTTGGTGGGCGTGAGTCTCCACGCCCAGCATTATATGTGGTTACCGGGGATCAAACTCAGGACCTTGCATTTGTGAGGCCGGAACCACTGAGCTAACCCTCCGGCCCAGTCCTTGGGATTCTTTCTCTAATCTCTAGAGACCAGGAACCCTTTGGTCCTGTGATGAGGGGACCTGTTCCCAGACTTGAGGTCCCTTTCCTCCCCTGGTTCCTGGGCCTCTTGCCAGGAGCCTGTGCCTGCTGCCCGCTGAGCCCATCTGCTCTGGAGGCAGAGCCTGCCAGCCTGCCGGGACCTCTCCCGGCATGCCTGCTAGCTAACAACACACTGCAGGTTACCCGACCACAGGCAGGTGAAAACTCCCAAGACTCTGTCACGGGCTCTGGAGACAACACTCCCAGGTACCCGGCAGAAAGCTGTAGACGCACACTTCCCCGAGGCTGGGCTCCATCGTGGGACGTGCTGAGC